>JASVEL010014148.1:0-105267 GCA_032618575.1 Nicotiana noctiflora
CCTGCTAAAGGTCGTGGATGCTGCCGTGGTCGTGGCGGAGGCAGGGCATCTGATGCAGTAACAACTGACCCACAGCCTCCAGTTGCTGAGGCTCCAGCGGCGCCAGTTCAGGCACCAGCTGTGCCCATTGTCATTCCGGGTCTACAGGAGACCCTGGCTCAGATACTAGTAGTTTGCACTAGCCTAGCACATGCGGTTTCAGTTACTACCGTAGCAGCTGCATCAGGGACCGGGGGTGGTCATCAGACCCCCACAGCACGCACTCCAGAGCCAGCAGTGCAGGGCTTGCAGACACCAGAGGCTCCTCCAGTTTAGCATGTGGTTCCAGTTTAGCCAGTAGATCAGATTCAGGGGGACAGGGTCCCAGCTATGACGGACGATGAGCAGCGTCGTCTCGAGAGGTTCACCAGGTTATCTCCTCCAGTGTTCACTGGTGCTCCAGGCGAGGACGCCAAGGTTTTCTGGACAAGTGTCATCGGATGCTCCGTATGGTAGGGATCTCGGAGTTCGGTGGTGTATCATTCACTACCTTTCAGTTTCAGGGGCCAGCCTTCGCTTGGTGGGAGGCTCATGAGTGCCGCAGGCCAACAGGGGCAGCACCACTATCATGGCCAGAGTTCTCCACTATGTTCTTAGAGAAGTGGGTGCCTCAATCTCAGAGAGAGGAGATGCGTAGGAAGTTTGAGGGTCTCTGCCAGGGGGACATGTCAGTGTAAGAGTATGAGATCAGATTTACAGAGTTGTCTAGATATGCACCTTGGTTGGTTCCTACCGACAGAGAGAGGATTGGGCGCTTTGTGGACGGCCTCATTTATCCCATCCGTATTCTGATGACCCGAGAGAGGATTTTGAGCCGTACCTTTGAGGATGCTGTGGATATTGCTCGCGACATAGAGACAGATCATCGCAGAGAGCGGGATGAGAGGGAGGCCAAGAGGCCTCGAGGTTCAGCTAGTTCCAGTGGCACTCATACCAGAGGCCAGAGTCAGCAGAACCAAGGTTGCTCTTTCAGATCTTCGCAGTCGGGCCGCTCAGATTGCCGTAGGTGGTCTTCTAGCCAGGGTTATCAGGGTTCGCACCAGAGTCAGCCATCTCTCAGCGCCATGCCAGCTCAGAGTTCTTCTCAGGCCCTATCTGCCTAGGGTTCCTCTCGGCCTAGTTCATCAGCTAGCCACTCCAGCGCCATGGGTCCTTATCAGTCTCAGCCCCCAGCACCGGGGAGTTTCTACGAGTGCGGAGAGTTTGGGCACCACCGTAGAGAGTGTCCCCATCTTGTTTCCAGGTCTTATCAGCATAGAGGGCAGCCCTCGTCATCTGGTCCTTCTACTTCAGTACCCGCCTCACCAGCTAGGGGTAAGGGTCAACCAGCTAGGGGTGAGGGTCAGTCAGCTAGGGGTCGCCCTCGAGGGGGAGGCTGATCAGGCGGACAAGCTAGATGTTATGCTCTTCAGGGCCGATCGGAGGCTGTTTCTTCTGATGATGTCATTACAGGTATTATTTCAGTCTGCCACAGAGATGCCTTAGTGTTGTTAGATCTTGGTTCTACTTATTCTTATGTGTCTACATATTTTGCTCCTTATTTGGGCATGACCCGAGGGTGTCTTGTGCTGCCAGTGCATGTATCTACCCCGGTAGGGGATACTATTATTGTGGACCATGTCTACCGGTCCTGTCTGGTCACTATTGGGGGTCTGGAGACCCGAGTGGACCTATTGCTTCTCGGCATGATTGATTTTGATGTTATATTGGGCATGGACTGGTTATCCCCATGTCATGTTATTCTGTATTGTCATGCTAAGACAGTCACCTTGGCTATGCCGGGCATTCAGAGGATCGAGTGGCGAGGCATGACTGATTATGTACCCAACAAGGTAATATCTTTCTTCAAGGCCCAACGAATGGTTGGGAAGGGATGTCTCTCTTATTTGGCATTTGTGCAGGAGGTCAAAGCTCAGACTCCCAGTATTGATTCTGTCCCCATTATGCGAGACTTTCCTGATGTGTTTCCCTCGGACCTGCCGGGCATGCCGTCGGACATGGATATTGATTTTGGGATCGATTTGGTGCCAGGCACTCAGCCTATTTCTATTCCTCTGTATCGGATGGCACCAGCTGAGCTGAAGGAATTGAAGGAGCAGCCCCAGGGACTCCTAGATAAGGAGTTCATTCGGCCGAGTGTGTCACCGTGGGGTGCACCGGTCCTGTTTGTTAAGAAGAAGGATGGCTCTATGAGGATGTGTATTGACTACAGGCAGCCGAACAAGGTAACAGTGAAGAATAAGTATCCTCTACCTCGTATTGATGATTTATTTGATCAGCTCCAGGGAGCTAGGGTGTTCTCGAAGATTGATCTTCGTTCAGGCTACCATCAGCTGAAGATTAGAGAGTCCGACATTGTGAAGATTGCATTCAGGACCAGATATGGTCACTATGAGTTCCTTGTGATGTCTTTTGGGCTGACCAATGCCCCAGCAGCATTTATGCATCTGATGAACAGTGTGTTCAGGCCCTATCTGGATTCATTTGTGATTGTGTTCATTGATGACATTCTAGTCTACTCTCGTAGCCAGGAGGAGCATGCTCGGCATTTGAGTATTGTATTGCAGAGATTGAGATAGGAGAAGTTGTATGCCAAGTTCTCTTGGTGTGAGTTCTGGCTTGAGTCTGTGGCATTCTTAGGACACATGGTGTCCCGTGATGGTATTCAGGTAGATCCGAGAAAGGTAGAGGCGGTGCAGAGTTGGCCCCGGCCGACCTCAGTTACTAAGATCCGTAGTTTCCTGGTATTGGCAGGGTATTATCGCCGATTCATTCAGGGATTCTCTTCTATTGCTTCACCCTTGACTAGATTGACTCAGGAGGGTGTTCCTTTCATATGGTCCGAAGAGTGCGAGGAGAGCTTTCAGAAGCTCAAGACAGCACTGACCACAGCACCAGTCTTGATACTGCCGTCAGCTTCAGATCCTTATACTGTGTATTGTGATGCCTCAAGATTTGGCATTGGTTGTGTGTTGATGCAGGAGAGTAGGGCCATTGCTTATGCTTATCGCCAGTTGAAGCCCCATGAGAAGAACTACCCTGTTCATGATTTGGAGCTAGCAACCATAGTTCACGCTTTGAAGATTTGGAAGCATTACCTGTATGGTGTCTCATGTGAGGTGTACACGGATCATCGCAGTCTTCAGCACTTATTCAAACAGAAGAACCTTAATTTGAGACAGCGGAGGTGGATGGAGTTGCTTAAGGATTATAACATCACTATCTTGTATCATCCGGGGAAGGCCAATGTTGTGGCCGATGCTTTGAGTCGGAAGGCGACTAGTATGGGCAGCCTAGCTTTCATCCCAGTTGGGGAGAGGCCATTTGCTTATGACGTTCAGGCCCTAGCCAATCGGCTAGTGAGGCTGTATATTTGAGAGCCGGGTCGAGTGTTGGCTTGTGTTGTTTCTTGATCCTCCTTATATAATCGCATCAGGGAGCGACAGTATGATGACCCACATTTGTTTGTCCTTAAGGACAGAGTGCTGCATAATGATGCTAGGGATGTGACTATCGACAGTGATGGTGTTCTAAGGATGCAGAGCCATATATGCATGCCCAATGTAGATGGCTTGCGGGAGTTGATACTAGAGGAGGCACATAGCTTGCGGTACTCCATTCACCCAGGTGCCGCGAAGATGTACCAAGAATTGAGACAACACTACTGGTGGAGGAGGATGAAGATGGATATTGTTAGGCATGTAGCCAAGTACCTCAACTGCCAGCAGGTCAAGTATGAGCATCAGAGATCGGGCGGTATTCTTCAGTGTATGGTTATTCCCGAGTGAAAATGGGAGAGGATCACCATGGATTTTGTTACTGGACTCCCTCGTACTTCGAGGAAGTTTGATTCTGTGTGGGTGATTGTTGATCGGATGACCAAGTCCACACATTTCATCTCAGTTTGTACTACCTACTCATCGGAGCGGTTGGCAACGATCATTATTCGGGAGATTGTCAGGTTGCATGGGGTCCCAGTGTCTATTATATCTGACATAGGTACTTAGTTCACTTCTCAGTTTTGGAGAGCGTTTCAGCGGGAGATTGGTATGCGGGTTGAGTTGAGCACCGCATTCCACCCCCAGACATACGGGCAGTCTGAGCGCACTATTCAGATCCTGGAGGATATGTTGCGAGCATGTGTGATTGACTTTGGTGGTTCTTGGGATGAGTTCTTGCCACTTGTTGATTTTGCCTACAACAACAGTTATCAGTCGAGTATTCAGATGGCCCCGTACAAGGCGTTGTATGGCAGATGGTGTAGATCTCCTGTGGGATAGTTTGAGCCTGGTGAGGATAGATTGATAGGGACTGAGTTAGTTCAGGATGCTTTGGATAGAGTGAAGTTGATTCAAGAGAGGCTTCGCACAACGCAGTCTCGCCAGAAGATTTATGCAGATCGTAGGGTTCGAGAGTTATCTTTCATGGTCGGGGATAGAGTATTGCTGAAGGTTTCACCCATGAAAGGTGTCATGAGGTTCGGGAAGAAGTGGGAAGCTGAGTCCCAGGTACATTGGTCCTTTTGAGATACTCATGAGGGTTGGAGAGGTGGCATATGAATTGGCCTTGCCACCCAGTTTGTCCAGTGTTCATCCAGTTTTCATGTGTCTATGCTCCGGAAGTACATCGGCGATCCGTCTCATGTATTAGACTTCAGTACCTTTCAGCTAGATGGTGATCTATCTTATGATGTGGAGCCAATGGCTATTCTGGGTAGACAGGTTCGAAAGTTGATGTCCAAGGAGATTGCTTCAATCAAGGTGCAGTGGAGAGGTCAACCCGTGGAGGGGGCTACTTGGGAGGTCGAGCAGGAGATGCAGAGCAGATATCCTCACATATTTGAGTCTCCAGGTATGCTTCTTGACCCGCTCGAGGATGAGCGCTTTCTTAAGTTGGGGAGAATGTGATGACCCGGCCAGTCATCATGTGAGTTATCACCCTGTTATCCCTGTTATATGCTTATTAATGTTTTAATATGCATGTTGGGTAAGTTTGAGTCAATCCGGGTTGAGTTTGGTTGAAATTGAGACAAATAGTCTCTTAGAATAAGGAATAGTTGAGAAAAGTCAGCTGGATGTTGACTTGTGAGTTAGAGAGCTCGGAATTGAATTCTAATGATTCGGTCAGCTCCGGGAGGTCATTTATGAGCTAGAAGGGCGATCGGAAGTGAATTTGGAGGTCCGGTGTAGTTTTAGGCTTGAAGTGGCTAAAGTTGAATTTTGGCGATATCCGATCGGTGGGTGAGATTTTTATCTGGGAGTCGAAATGGAATTCCGACAGTTTCAATAGCTCTGTTAGGTGATTTTGGATGTGCCTACAAAATTTTAGGTCATTCGGAGGTCGTTTGGTCGGGTTTTTTATCGAATGTCGGTTGCGGGAGTTTGAATGAAAACTTAGGCTTTAATTTGCTTGGATTCGATGTTTTCCGTGTTTGAGTGCGTGTTTTTATGATTGGAACAAGTTTGTATCGTGTTATGGAGTATGTTGGTGGTTTTCGCTGGGGTCCCGGGGGCCTCGGGATGAATTCGGGGGTCCAGACGGACCATTTTTTGCCTAAGGCAGTAGCTGAATTGCTGCAATATCTGCAGAAGAATTTTCTTCTTCGCATTCGCGTAGGGGGTCACGCGTTCGCGAAGAGTATCGGAGTTGTTCATCGCATTTGCGATAGGTGGAACGCCAACGCGTAGTGTCAGGTTCGGAAGCATCGCGTTCGTGGGAGGTTGCACGCGTTCGCGTATTTATTGGGCATTTAGGCATCACGAATGCGGCTGGAAGCACGCGTTCGTGTAGAGTAAATCCAGAGGCTGCAAATTTTGTTCATCGCGAACGCGTGGGTAGTGTCGCGTTCGCGAAGGGTTAAACGCCTGGGCAGAGACTTTAAGTCCAGAACATTTCATACGCGGGTTTTCACTCATAAAACTCCATTGTTGAGCCCTAGAGAGAGAAAGTGACGGGATATAAATGGGATTTCGTCGGGATATCGTCGGAGGTAAGTTTTGTGGTTTAACTATGCGTTTTTATCATGAAATCCTCCTATATTTTACTGAAATTGGATGAAATTATGGGGGAATTTAGCCTAAGCCAAGGCTTTGCTAAAATGTCGATTTGAGTGGGCAAACGGAGTCCGATTTTGGAAAACTTTGTATGCATAGACTCGTATTTAGACAAGGATTCCGAATATGTAACTTTTGTAATTTTTCGAGAAGCGTACCAAAAGTCGGGTTTTGACAATTTTGGGGGTTTTGATGCAATTTGTGTTATTTCGAATGGGATATGTCTAATAAGCCTATATTGATGTATTCTCATTGATTTTGAGCAGATTCGGCATCCGAGACGGTTGAATTGCGAGGAAAGCGCAAGGCAGACTAAGGCTTGTACCGGGTCGAGGTGAGTGGTGATAGTAAATAATGTATTGAGGGTTGGAAACCCCGTACTAGCACTTTACAATGCTATGTTGAGATGAGACACGCATCTTGTGACGGGCGTGGTGACATTGAGATTGGGGAATTGGTCTTGGTCCTTCCCGGCTAATAGTGTATTGTGTATTATGGCTGATAATGAGATCATAACTGTGTAATTGGGCTAGTAGCCATGTTTGGGGCCTTGTGCCGATCTATAGAGCATTAGGGGACCTGTAGAGCTAGGCGGCCCCTATTTCATGTTGGAACTTACACTCAGCCGTAAAACTAGATGGATAGCATATTAAGAGCCAGTACTAGATGTGTACTGTGAGAGATAGATTTCTTAAGGTGGAAAGTTCCCTGACTTAGCTGAGTGGGCCTGAAAGGCCAACCCTATACTAATTGGGATAGGGTCGAGGACCCATTATGAGGTATTATATATATATATATACCTATATTGGATCGGGCTGCGCGCCGCAGCAGTACATATATTGGATCGGGCTGCGCGCCGCAGCAGTACATATATTGGATCGGACTGCACGCCGCAGTAATGTACGTGTGATATACATATAATATACATGTGGGACGGACTGCACGCCGCAGTATTATTGCGCTTGGGCTGTAGGAGCCCCTTCGGAGTCTGAGTCTGCACACATTCCAGTGAGCGCTGGTATATTATGGGATCGGGCTGCACGCTTGTCAATATATGTGTGGATCGGGCTGCACACCGCAACATCATAGCGCTTAGGTCTAGGAGCCCCTCCGAAGTCTGTATACACCCCCAGTGAGTACGGTCGACGTTAAATGAAGCGGGCTGCGCGCCGTAGCGGTATATGTATTGGAGTGGGCTGCACGCCGTAGCATTATACTTATTCATATCCTTATACATATTTAAATACTTATACATTATAGACATATGTATATATCTTCATACATTGACATGGCTGTACACCGTAGCGGTACGAGTGAGGATTTGGTCAGTGTTGGACCTTGTTGAGATAGATGTGGACTGGAGATCAGAGTACCCACTGTAGTGATGACTTACCTGTGGGGATTTGCCTTAGAACTGTTTAGTGATAGTACAGGAGTTCTTATTTTCAGTTATTTTTTATTATGATTACCCATTGAATTGAATTATACTCACCCCACTCCCCTGCACTATTTGTGCAGATTCACAAGTGCCCGAGAGCAGTTGAGTTGTTGTAGCTGCTTACTCATATCTATTTTTGCGGAGACTACGAGGTAGCTGCCGGCGTCCGCAGAACCTGTTTTCTCCTTCCTTATCATTTTGTTGATTTCATTTTGCTTAGACTTGTTTGTATTAGGATGTTTATTCTGTAGAGGCTCAGACTTGTGACACCACGATTTGGTTAGGACCGTATTTTGTATGTTTCTACTATTACGTTTATCATTTTGATATGAACACTTGTTGTTTAAGTTTAACTTGATTAATTGGAATTAATAATTGGCTGGTTTAAGAGATAATATGGTCGGGCTTGCCTAGCATTGTGTTGGGCGCCATCACGACCAGAGTTTGGGTCGTGACATTGTTAGTGTTATTTACTAAGTTACCTTTTATTTAGGACCAATGTGCCCTTAATCTTGTGTAATATTGCAGAAATCATGAGCCTAAATGTCTTTAGTGTCTCTATAGGCTCTATTAAATCCACAACTTTGCCATTTTCTATTCCCTATATGCCCTCAAGGGCATTTACTATTTACCCGACCTGTCCAGGTTAGGTTTTCTGCTTTTTAGCTCTTATTTAATTACTAGCCAGTATTTACATTAGTCTTTAAGACCTGGCCAGATTAAACTTCAATTCATTTCAATTCTAACCTCTTTTATTTCATTTTATGTTATTGAAGCTAGTTTGCAGGACTAGCCTGCATAATTATTCAGAACTATACTTGTTTAAGATTTGGCCAGTCCAAAGTTTGGACTTAGCCTTGCAGTTTTGGGCCAAATAGTGAACACAGGCTGGCTAAGACTTTGCAAGTCTAGCCAACTAGTCACAGGCCAATTGGGCCCTTGCAAGTCTAGCCTATTAGACTTAAGTCAATTTTATTACATACTTGGCCTATTTAACACTTAGCCAGTGCTTTTAACTTATTAGAGTTGGTCAGTTACAAGACTGACCACTCTTTGTTATTCATTTCACTTGTGACCTCTTTTTGTAGTTTTCAATTTTAACCAATTTTAAACTATTTAAAACATGTTTTCAAATGTAACCACTTTTCAGGTTACTACACTACTGCACCTATAACCAATTCCACCTAAACATACCAGGTATTAACAGTAATCAACTAACACAAAATTGTTGCAAACATAGCCCTTTTCACACAAAATTGCATACATAGCCATGAAACCAGAGTTACTTATCTTTTAACAAAAACTCAGAGAAGAGATTGAATATTGTTGAATTTCAATCAAAGACTTATAATTCAGATTCCAAAACACAGTATATCAATTGAACATGAAGCAGACATAGTCAAAACTTTTCTTATGTTTAAAGGCTACTGAAAACCCTAATCATGTTTACATGTTCTTGGCCAAGCACAGATGGGTAGAACTTATGAAAGAAGCTTCAAAAGAAAGCATAGTTTAAACAGAACAACAGAGATTTCTAGAAGATGAGGACTAATATGAACATGCAGCGATTCATACAACTAAAGAAGAAAATCTAAATAGAAGACATGATAATAGACACAAAGATGAAGAAGAATTAATCAAAGAAAACAGGTCTTAAAAGAGAAACAGAATAAACAGGGATTTTTCAAAGACGATAAACCTAATCTATCATGCAGTTGCTTAAACGGCTAACATACTAGAAACATACTGGAAACAAAAGAATCAAACAAAGATAAACAAAAAATCATAGAAAAATAAACAAAAAAGGGAAAAAGAACTTAGCTTGCAGGATTTGACTCATGAGCTTCCTTTTCTAGTTATTTCTTTTTCTTTTCTCTTTTCTAGTTTTTTCTTTTCTTTTTCTTATTTCTGTTTTTCTTCTTTTCAGAACCAAGACTTCGAATTTGAAGTCTTTTGTTTGGAGATGGGTGTTAGAGGTGAAAAGGTGAGATTTTTGGGTGGTGGTTTGTTTGAGTCGGCCGGAGTTAGGGTTCCGGCGACCTATTTGTGAAGATTCGAGCAAATGGAGTGATATTCGAGAGAAAAGGTTTGTGAGGGGTGATAGATCCGGGGATGAGGGTTAGGTGGTGTTAATCTGGGAGCCGTTCTCATAGGTTTTGGTCACCGGAGATGAACTCCGATGACCGGAATTTCAAGAAGCTAGGATTTTTTAAGGTTTCTTGGGGTTCTCATGGTGGCTGGTGGTGGGGAAACAAGAAAAGGGAGGTTTGAGGGTAAGGGATGGCCGGAGATGGCCATGAGAGACGCCCAGTCTCCATGGCCGGCGAAGCTTCGAAGAAAAAGATGAAGAATGGGAGAAGAAGAAGAGACAGGGCGGCTAGGGTTTGATAAATTGGGAAATGGCCGGCCGTCTCTTAGAGATGGGGTTTAAATACCCGTCATGGTTGACTGGTCCTTAGCTGTTGGATCAATCAAGATCAACGGTCAGGATTATTTTGCATTAAAACAGTGTCGTTTAAAGTTAGGTGGGGGTGAGCTTTTGTCCGTTAGATCATAAGGCTTGGACGGTCCAGATTAATTCCAAAATCTTTATTAATTTAATTAACTACGGATAAATCCTCAGCCATTGGATTTGGAGAGATGAACGGTTGGGATTGCTTCAATTTAAATCATTTAGACCGGGTATCTGAGAATGCTTTGGGCCAATGAATTTGGGCTAGCATTTGGCCCAATTCCCTTTCCTTGTATTATTCTTTCGTATTTTCTTTTGTATTTTGATTATTTTTTGTGGTATTTTTATTTGTATTTCCATTTCTCTTATTATATTATTTTCAATTATTCAATTTCCTACTACCTCTAATTTTCTGATATTTTTTGACAATTTTCTACTATTTTTCCTTAATTTCCGTTATTAAAGCCTTTTTTTGCTAATTTTCCTTTTTAACTATTTAGATTAAAATACTTGCATTTAACCTATTTTTTTTTATTTTTTAATTTTAATCTCTAATTGTTCAATCACACAAATGCATCTTATTTCAATCAAAACAATCAATTGAACCCAAAAATATTATTTATTTTAATTTTGGAATTTATTGCTTAAGGCAAAAATCACGTGCTCACAGCTGCCTCTCTTTGTTCGGGAACACGAAAAGTTTCAGTGCAAAGACAAGTGAGCAGTAATTAGAGATTTTTGCCCATTGGCATATTCCGTGAGAAGCATTTTTGAAAACCTTTTGACCGCACCCTGCCTCAGAGGTTGCCTACATATCCTGGGCTAAACAGGAATCAGGTCAGTGTAGTTCGGGAAGGTCTGGCAGTTTAAAAAACTACCAGACTTACTGTTGCATTGACACTGTTATTACTTACTGACCTACTCCTTATTACACCAGGGGATAAAATGTAAAATGAAGAAGCTATTCTAGGCTATAGTTCTACGAGTTACAATTATTCCTATCTAACTTCTTGTCTTTTTATTCTTCTTTGTCTCTTTTCCTTGATTTTCTGTGCGGCTGTCTTTCTTTTTGTTGATTTTTCTTTTCCTTGCTTCCCCCTTTTTTTTGTGATTTTCGATGGTACTCCTCGCTTTCAAACTGATACCTGCTCGAAACGAAATAAAACAACAAACTTTTTCTTCTGCCGCAGTGTGGGATTTTCGTGTTACAGTGTTACTCATGTTAGCTAACACAAACCAAAATTGCAGAAATTAAAATTGCAGAAATGTATTCCCTTGTTATACAGGTGGGCGCCTGAACAGAAATTAAAATTGCAGAAATGTATTCCCTTGTTATACAGGTTGGCGCTTGATGCATAAAATGCGAATGCAGAAAAGTATTCCCTTGTTATCCAGGTGGGCGTGTGATGCATGAATTGCGAATGCAGAAAAATATTCCCTTGTTATCCAGGTGGGCGCCTGATGCATGAAGTGCGGATGCAGAAAAATATTCCCTTATTATCCAGGTGGGCGCCTGATGCATAAAATGCAGATGCAGAAAAGTATTCCCTTGTTATCCATGTGGGCGCCCGATGCATGAAATGCAGATACAGGTAAAGTATTCCCTTGTTATCCAGGTGGGCGCCTGATGCATGAAAAATGCGAATGTAGAAATGTATTCCCTTGTTATCCAGGTGGGCGCCTGATGCATGAAATGCGAATGCAGAAAAATATTCCCTTGTTATCCAGGTGGGCGTCTGATGCATGAAATACAAATGCAGAAAAGTATTCCCTTGTTATCCAGGTGGGCGCCTGATGCATGAATTGTGAATGAAGAAAAGTATTCCCTCAATTTGATAACTGGGGTGTGAAAAAATGATACCTTCCTGCTGTTTTTGGTATTTTCTTGATTGAGTGATTTCTCCTCTATGGATTCCTCAATTTATTGCTAAACTTTCCTTTTTTGTGTTTTCTCTTTGTTCACATTGGTCACATTCACTTTAAAGTGATTAGTGACGATTTTCTCCTGTCTAAATCAGAAAACAAAATCTTATTAATTATAAGCTGCTGGCAACTGGCATCTGCCGCTCCTGCCTTTTATTGCCTTCCTCTTTTTGCTCTTCTTCTGCTGTGCAGTCTTTCAGTTGACTATCTCTTTGTAAACTTTTTTTGTATTTTCTTGCTTTTCACCTTTTTGTTTTCTTTTTTTTCGGCCCTGATTGCCAGTGTTATTTCAGCTCTTATCATCAGAAGCTGGTAGTTAGCTTTCAAAGGAAAAACAATGAAATGCAGAAACAAATGAATTTAAAAAGGGGTAAGGGTATTTTCGAGAAGTGATAGAACTTATCTGGGTATGTTGGCTGATTCCTTTGACCATGCCATGTATTTAAACTCCGACCCAGTTTGTTCAATCCATTATTCCAACTCCAACTTTCTTGTAACCCAAAACCAATCTTATTTTTTGTTGCTTTTATCTTTTTCCAAAATAATCCTCGCAATCGCCTTATGGTGCCGTGAAAGGTTTTCACCAATAAGACTCTCTCATTTATTTCTCTCAACCTCACAATCGCCTTGCAGTGCCGGTAAAGGTTTTCACTGACAAGACTCTCTCATTTTATATCTCTCAACCTCACGGTCGCCTCACGGTGCCGATTAAGGTTTTCACCAATCAGACTCTCACATTTTTTTTCATTTTTTCCCTTTTTTTTGTCTTTTGTTTTTTTTTTTCTGAATCACTGGTGTTGTCCGTGCCCTGTTTTTCCTTTATTCCCATTGTATTTGTTATTTTCTTGAAATTTATTAGAAGGTCTTTCTTTGGACCGTAGTGTGGCTTTTGGATGGGTTAAGAAAGAAGTATATAAAAGCTCAAAAGTTTGTGAGGGTTTAAAAATATTTACAACTCTCGAAATTATAAAACATAACTTCCGCCCCAGTTTCAATATGTGGGGAATTTTTGGATTTTTCCTTTATTGTGACTGAACCTTAATGAGGCTGCCTACGTACCCTTTCGGGATCAAGTCAAAACGTAGTTCGGACTACGCCAATAATTCATGGTTTTGTCTGACATTTTACCGATTTCTTTGTCTTTTCTTTAGCTTGCATTTTTTTTTTCATTTTCTACTTTTCTTTTTGTATCATAAGCAATTCCGAGAGAGGGGTATGAAAGAATAGATCGAACACGCTCAAAGGGGATGTCAATGGATAAAGTGTTTGGATAAAGAATAAAATGCCTTCATCATTTCAATTCCAAAATCACAACAAAATAGAATTATACAATTTGAGAAGGAATCATACATAGTATCTTTTGACTGCATCTGAATTGATAGCAGTCTCAATGCATTTCCCTTCAACGCCTGTCAGATGTAGTGCCCCATTAGATAACATCCGTGATACCATGAACGGCCCTTTCAAGTTTAGCGCGAATTTGCCTTTTCCTTCATCCCAATGCGATAAGATACGCCTCAATACCAGTTGTCCAACTTCAAATTTCTGAGGATGTACATTCTTATTATATGCTCTGGCCATTCTTTGTTGATATAATTGCCCATGTCAAACCGCTGCTAACCTTTTCTTATCGATCAGATTTAATTGTTCCAATCGGTCTTTTACCCATTCCTCGTCATCAATCTCGGCTTCAGCTATGATTCGAAGTGACGGTATCTCGATTTCAGCGAGTATAACAGCCTATGTCCCATACACCAATGAATAGGGTGTGGCGCTGATAGAAGTACGTATTGTTGTGCGATAACCCATAAGAGCGAAAGACGGCTTCTCATGCCATTGCTTAGACTCTTTCACCATTTTCCTAAGGATCTTCTTTATATTCTTATTTGCAGCTTCTACTGCTCCATTTTCCTTTGGCCTGTAAGGTGTAGAGTTACGATGCAGGATCTTAAATCTCTGACATGCTTCCGCCATGAGTTGACTGTTCAGATTTGCCTCGTTGTCTGTGTTAATTACTTTGGGAATTCCAAATCAGCATATAATATTTTCATGCACGAAATCCACCATGGCTTTCTTCGTTACCGCTTTGAATGTCTTTGCCTCCACCCATTTAGTAAAGTAGTCAATCACGACCAAGATGAATCTATGTCCATTAGAAGTTGCAGGCTCTATTGGTCCGATAACATCCATGCCCCAGGCGACAAATGGCCAGGGTGTAGACATCATATGCAATTCATAAGGCGGGGAGTGAATTAAATCTCCATGTACTTGGCATTGGTGACATTTCTTCACATACCTGATACAGTCCCGCTCCATGGTGAGCCAATAATATCCTGCTCTCAAAATCTTCTTTGCTAAGATATATCTGCTCATATGAGGTTCGCAAGATCCAGCGTGCACCTCAGTTATAATCATATCAGCTTGTTGCGCATCCACACATCTCAGCAAGCCCAAGTATGGTGTTCTTTTATATATAATTCCTCCACTGAGGAAAATTCCATTCACCAAGCGTCTTACAGCTCTCTTCCGATCTCTTGTGGCTTGTTCTGGGTATTTTCCTGTCTTCAAGTATTCCTTGATATCGTGATACCACGGTTCCCCATCTACCTCTCCTTCCACAGCAAAACAGTAAGCATTCTGATCATACACCTGTATTTGGAGTGGATCTATATAGGCTTTATCCGGATCATGTAACATAGAGGATAGTGTGGCCAGAGCATCTGCTACTTCATTGTGCATTCTTGGGATATGTTTGAACTCTATGGATTAGAATCTTTGGGACAATTCATGTAGACGATGCCGATAAGGTATCAATTTCAAATCTCTTGTCTCCCATTCTCCCTGAATTTGATGTATCAAAAGATCCGAGTCACCCATGACCAAAATATCTTGAACACCCATGTCTATTGCCATCCTTAATCCCAATATACATGCCTCGTATTCGGCCATATTGTTGGTACAGAAAAATTGAAACTGAGCGGTAACGGGATTGTGTTGACCCGTTTCTGAAATAAGCACTGCTCCAATCCCAACTCCTTTACTGTTGACGGCTCTGTCGAAGTACATCTTCCATACTGGCTCATCACTTCGTTCCATTTCTTCAACATTCATTGCCTCCTCATCCGGAAAGTATGTCTTTAGTGGCTCATATTCATCATCCACTGGATTTTCTGCTAGGTGATCTGCAACTACTTGCGCCTTCATCGCCGTACGTGTTACATAAATGATGTCAAATTCTGTGAGCAGAATCTGCCATTTAGCAAGTCTCCCCGTAGGCATGGGCTTCTGGAATATATACTTCAGAGGATCTAACCGTGATATCAGATATGTAGTGTATGCTGGCAAATAATGCTTCAATTTCTGAGCCACACAGGTTAATGTACAGCATGTTCTCTCTAACTGAGTATATTTTACCTCGTAAGATATGAACTTCTTACTAAGGTAATATATAGCTTTCTCTTTCTTGCCGGTCTCGTCGTGCTGCCCAGTACACAGCCAAAGGAGTTATCGAGCACTGTGAAATATAAGATCAAAGGTCTTCCCGGCTCCGGAGGAACTAACACTGGAGGATTTGCCAAATATTCCTTGATTGTATCAAAGGCTTCCTGACATTTATCGGTCCATTTCACTGCTGCATCCTTCTTTAACAACTTGAAAATAGGCTCACATGTTGATGTCAACTGAGCAATGAACCGGCTAATATAATTCAGTCTGCATAGTAAGCTCATTACTTCCTTCTTGTTCTTCGGCGGAGGCAAACTTTGGATGGCTTTTATCTTCGACGAATCCAATTCAATGCCTCGCCGACTTACTATAAATCCCAATAGCTTCCCTGAAGGTACTCCAAAAGCGCATTTCGCAGGATTGAGTTTAAGATTATACCTTCGAAGTTTTTGGAAAAACTTCCTTAAGTCCTTGACATGATCATGTTGCTTCTTGGACTTTATGATGACGTCGTCCACATACACTTCAATTTCTCTATGCATCATATCATGAAACATTGTGGTCATTGCCCTCACATAAGTAGCTCCGGCATTCTTTAACCCAAATGGCATCACTTTATAGTAGTATGTTCCCCAAGGCGTGATAAAAGGTGTTTTCTCTGCATCTCCTTCGTCCATTAGGATCTGCAATCTACAAAAGAGTCAATTTCATGCTTGGCGCAATTGTCGATTAGTATGTGGATATTCGGTAATGGGAAGTCATCCTTTGGACTGTCCTTGTTGAGGTCTCTATAATCAACACACACTCTGGTTTTTCCGTCTTTCTTTGGAACTGGCACAACGTTTGCTAACCAGGTGGGGTGGGGTATTTGGTAACTCGTATGACCTTTGCCTCAAACTGCTTATTCACCTCTTCTTTTATCTTCACGTTGATGTTCGTTTTGAACTTTCTCAACTTTTTCTTTACCGACCGACATTTGGGATAAATAGGCAACTTGTGTACCACCAAATCAGTGTTAAGTCTGGGCATGTCATCACAGGACCAGGCAAAGATGTCCTTGTATTCATGCAACAGCTTTATTAGCTCTTCTCTGAGGGAAGCTTCTAGGTGTACACTGATTTTTGTCTCCCGAACATTATCCTTATTCCCCAAATTAATAGATTTTGTCTCACTTAAGTTCGGTTTGGGTTTTTTCTCATATTGATTCAAGTCTTTACTTATTTCCTCCAGTATTTCCTCATCTTCATATTCTATTTCACTCTCATTTTCAATTTTTTGTATAATAATTCGATTGTCAAAACTGGGCCGGGAATCCTTCATGCATGACATATCATCAGAATCACCGCATATTGAACTGTACAAAAGGAAGAAAAGAAAAAATAATAAAAATAAGGCAAAAATGAAGAAAGAAGAAGAAATTGCATTTCATTGATATTTTTTGAAACGATAAGAGAGGTTGGATAAATTTGATTTCAGTGGGGTGTGGGGATTACAAAAATAACATTGCTTTTGGGAAAGGATGATATATTTTGAAAGCTAACTACCAAGACTCCCTCCTGATTCGAAAAGGAGTGGCTTCCCAATTATTGAGTGTAACACTGGGCCCCACGAACTGGATATCCATCTTACTGGCCCCCTCGCCCATCTCCACCACGTTCACATCCCCAAATAACATTTCAAACCTCGCGAGGAGTTCCGCATCGGGCCTTATCTCAATATACCTTGACGCAGCAGTCATCAAATGTCGTTGTGTACCAGGCTTAGTGAAGGTGTCGGATAATTTTGGGACCGGTTTCGGGAGGGTCCAACTTTTATTTTTGGTTCTTTTGGCTTTTTGGATGTCGGTGTAGGTAGATTTAAAGCCCAAGCCAAATGTATCATTGTTTCCTGGTAGATGGACAGATTGTGTTATTCCCTGTAAGGCTATCCACGAACCTCTTCCCGGTGTGAACCCATTTCTGATCATCTCTTTAGCTACCATTATTGCGGTAGATGCCACTGCAAGGATTGGCAAGCTCTCTCCTTCGGCTATCTTGTTAACTACCATAGTGTCTGTCACCAGATACACCTATGGGCCTTTGTCTCCTTCGATTTCCTCAAAATGTATTATGGTATTACAAGTGTCTTCCTCTCCATGTACAGTAATTTCTTGTTGTTCCCATTCGAACTTTACCATTTGGTGTAGGGAGGATGGCACTGCTTTGGCCGCATGGATCCATGGTCGTCCTAGTAATAGATTATAAGACACAGTGATGTCCAACCCCTAAAATTCCATGGTAAAGTCTACCGGCCCAATGGTGACCTCCAGCACAATATCTCCTAAGGTATTTTTGCTTCCTCCGTCAAACCCTCGAACACTCACACTATTTTGACGGATTCTGTCAGGATTAATCTTCAATTTTCCGAGAGTCGAGAGTGGACAAATGTTTGCACTCGACCCGTTGTCTATTAAAACCCGAGTAACCACTGATTCTTCACTTTTGACGGTGAGATAGAGTGCCTTGTTGTGTTCAGTCCCTTCGACAGGCAATTCATTGTCCGAGAATGTTATCTTGTTCGACTCAAAAATTTTGTTGGTGATCTTTTCAAGATGGCAAACTGAGATTTTTTCGGGGACATGTGCTTCATTCAGTATTTTTAACAGCGCCTTCTTGTGCTCCTCTGAGTGAATTAGCAATGAAAGCAATGAGATTTGTGCAGGCGTCTTTCTCAGCTGCTCTACTATCGAGTAGTCTTGAGCTTTTATCTTCTTCAAAAACTCTTATGCTTCTTCTTGAGAGACCGACTTCGTCACATGACTCTCCTTTACCACCTTCATTTTCCTTAACTCTTCCGGGGCAAAGCACTGCCTGGAACGAGTGAGGCCGTGTGTTTCATTGACCTCCCCTGTAACTTCTTTTCCCCTGTACATTACTATGACCTTGTTGTAGTTCCAAGGTATGGCTTTAGTATCTACCACCGGTATTTGCACCACCGGCTTTATGACCACCAGTTCCATGTACGCTCATTTCACTGTCAATAACGGCTTAGCCCCCGGCACCACAATTTTCATAGTCTCAACCACTGGCTACTTTTGTTCTGGTAACTCAGTTGTCGCTTTCTCCTTCTCAACCTCTTTCTCCACTTTACTGTTGGCCTTTATCATTATTACCGATTGGGCCGGCTTCTTGCTGCTCTCTTCTTGTTCTAACTCATCATGTGTGTCTCATGATGAGTTGGTAGTGGATTCTGAGTAATGTTTGGAGTCTCTGGAGCGTGCACCTCGATCCTCCAACTGTCAATGAGCTCCTGTATAGCAGATTTCAAGTGCCAACACTTTTTAGTATCGTGCCCCGGTGCCCCGGAGCAAAATTCACACCTAACTGACTGGTCAATGTTTCTAGGAGGTGGATTTGGAAGTTTTGGTTCAATTGGGTTTAGCATTCCCAACTCTTTCAGATGATGATAAAGGCTGGTATAAGACTCCTCCAATGGGGTGAATGTTTTCTTTGTTTGGGATCTGTTTCTCATTTTTGGATCAGGTCGGAAGCTGGGTCTATTTGGGTTCTTGTTGGTTCTGGAAGGAGGGTAGGTGTTCTGTGTATGATAGACGTTTTGTGGGGCTTGGGCTCGCCATACATGGGGAGGTGATGGGTAATGTTGACCTTGTGGGACGGTATAATGTGAGGTAGTGGGTGGATAATATGGTGGAGGTGGGTTGTAAGGCGCTGGCGGGTATGATTGGTATGGGCGAAGTGGGTGATGGTATGTATTTTGGCTCCGAGTCCATGGTGTACTTTCTACAACTGAAACCTTTTCCTTCTTCTTCTTTCCAATAGACCCTCAATTTCCGGTCTGTACCGCCTGATTCGTGGCCTTGATAGCAGAAAAGCCCATGATTTTGTTGGTTTTCAATCCTTCCTCTACAAAACTCCCCATTTTCACTACTTCATTGAAATTATTACCAATAGCTGACACCAGATGGCCATAGTAAGTAGGCTCTAAGGACTGCAGAAAACAATCTACCATTTCAGTCTCCTTCATAGGAGGATCCACTCGTGCCGCTTGTTCCATCTAAAGTCGTACTCCCAGAAACTTTCTTCGGGCTTCTTTTCCATCTTGGTAAGCGACAACTTGTCTGGAATTATCTCCAAGCTGTACTGGAAGTGGTTAGCAAACGACTGAGCTAGATCGCCCCAGATGAACCATCTAGTGTGATCCTGATGTGTATACCACTCTAGAGCAGAACCGCTCAGACTCTAACTAAAGTATGCCATCAAAAGTTTATCTTTTCCCCCTGCACCACGCATCTTGCTACAATAACCTCTGCGATAGGCTACAGGATCCCCGTGTCCATCGTACATGTCGAATTTAGGTAGCTTGAATACAACCGGGAGCTGCACTTCTGGGAACAAACACAAATCTTTGTATGCTACGCTCACTTGGCCTCCTAGCCCTTGTATGTTATGAAAAGATTGTTCTAAACTCCTCATCTTCCGTGCCATTTCCTCTTGTTCCAAGTTCTTGACGGGCTTTTCTTCCGTTGTCTCCATTAGTGGGGTATAGGAGTCATGCTGCCTAAATGTCGGCTCCGGCGGATAGTAATGGGTGTCTTGCACATGGAACACTGGTTCACTTGAGGACTTATGTAGAGCAATAGGTGGCGGTGCCACATACACCGAGGCGACTTGTGGTGGTTGAGGTGAAATCTGTTTGGACAGTGGTGGTGGTGCCTGTGAAGTGGTGGCATAGTAGTGATGGTATTCTGGGTACGTAGAGGATGAGTTCATGGTAGGTGGCTCGGGATTAGGATTGGCAGGAGGGACATATGCTGGGTTGGCTGGATATATGGGTAAAGGTTGACCCCTGGACCAAGCTTGGTACATTTCCGACATTTGCTACATGAGCTTATACATTTCCTCCTTCATCCTCGCAACATCCACAACCTCTTCTTCTTGCACTGGGTCCATGATAGTTGGCTCAATTTCCTGAGACACAGCCTTAGTCATAGTTTTTGATTGTGTGTTGTAAAGATGGTTTGCCAGAGTACCAGTTGCCAGCTGAAATCTGATTCACATAAACAACAACGCTTGTTAATAGTTAGTACATAAAAGGATAAGATGCAACGATTAAAAATAATACCTTTTGCCTTTGATCGTTATGCATCATCCCGGCATTTATTCCATTGTGAACCAACATCCGTTTCTTATTCAATCATCTCTTTTCTTTCTTTCTTTTTCTTCTTTTTTTCCATTCATCTTTCTTTTTCTCTTTTTCTCATGTCTTGTCTCTTTTTTTCATTCTTTTTATTTTCTTTCTCCTCTCTTTTTTTCATTTCTTTCTTCTTTTTTTTTAATTGACTTTGTTCCTACATATTTGCCTATCGTTCAGACAATTGATATAAAGCAGAAAAAGATTAGCAACAACTTCTTTGATCTTTTCATTGATACTCAAAAATATTAATTTACAAAATGATGTTGTGCTACTAATGCAAAAAGAAATATGAATACAAAATGCCTGCCCAATGAGTACATTAATTCTCCCAATGCCCGCGAGACGTCGTTCCGCCTTGCTGCGGGCCTATATGCCAATCCACTTTGGAGCCTATCTAGGTTAGTCATGACTTGCTTCACAAAGAACTTAACGGCTGATGCAAATGTTGCATGGGACATATCTTCACACAATTGGCATTTTTCAGGTGATGTACTGAGCAATATGGACGATTCTTTCTCGAATGACCCCTTTTTCTTGAAGTAACCTGTTGATCTATTTGGTGCGAGCGTCTAAGGTTTGTTGGTTCTCTTTCTGTAGTTGTTGTAACTCGAACTCTAATCAAGCCATATCTGTGTAACAATGCTCTCTTTCTTCCTCAAACTCTTTGATTGTTTTGTTACTTTTGACTGTGGTTGTGATGACTTTCTTTCTCGATCGAGCTACCTCAACTTCATGTTTATCTTGTAGTTGCTGAACCATTCTAGCTCTTTCCTCGGCATCTCTAGCCAGTTGCTTCCGAACCCTTACTAACTCATTTTCTGCTTTGTCAAGATCGAAGCTATAGTCATTCACTTTGCGCCGAAGATTTTCAATTAGTTTCTCATCTCGGGCTAAGCGAACCGGGGTCTCGAATGCAATTTTTATTTTTGCAACTTGAGCCTTTAGAATTTCATTCTCCTTTTTCAGCTGCTTCTTTTCTCCTTCGTCGGATGCTGCCTGTAAACTGCTCTTGAATTTGAGATATTGCAACTGTTTTTCTAGTAAGCTGATCTTGGCCTTATAATCATTTTCTTTGGCCACCCAACTTCCATATTCCTTAGACTGCTCGGCCAAATCTTGAACGTGAGGTCTTTTCAATGGTCTATCATGCTCAATACCCCATCGATACGATGCGGTGTACCCTGGCGATACTTCTTCCCAAGCTCTATTTTCCACACAAGTTTCTGTTTTCAAATTTTGACACTCATTCCAAATCTGTCGGACCTTTGCTTCCGGGAATTGCCCATCCGGACTAATCTCTATTGCTTGCAAACTGAGGTCCCCATCCTTTGGTATAACTTGATATCTTCCAAGTTGTCGTAAGACCCTATCCGGGGCATAAGGTTGGATACTATTTAAACCCATGATCAAGAAGTGTGACCCTTCCGTCGGTATGTAAATCACCTCATCGAGGGGCAACCATCCATATGCCCAATCGATTTGGCTATCGGTCAACGATCGTAAATACGAAATCCAACCTTTAACTCCCTCTGGCAGCTTAACTTCTTTTGTTCTCGTATAAAATTCTTCGAGGCACGTTCTTTCAGTCGGCCCATAGCTTGAGAATGAAGGATGATGGCATAGATGTTCTATTAACCAGATTTGCAGAATCAAGTTACATCCCTCAAAGAAGTCGTACCCTGCTTTGCATGTTGTCAAGGCACGGTAGATATCGGCTATGATCATTGGGGCCAAAGTGCAATTATCTTGTACAATAAAGGTTCTGGCCACCCCGGCAACTCTTGTATCAATGTGCCCATCCCTTCTTGGAAATATGATAACCCCGAGAAACGCTACCAGAAAGGCAAATCGTCGATATTCCTCCCATTTGGATCGGTTGGACTTACTACAGAGTTTGTTCGTGGAGTCATTGAAACCCCCAACATGTCCATATCTACTGTAGATGAAGTTTACGGAGCAAAACCCATTAACCAAATCTTCGTTGTGGACGTTTCGAGCAATCATCAAAGAGTCTAGAAAGCGGTGCACCGTTATCGCTCTTGGAGCCACCGGGTATTTTTCTTTTAAGGGGACCTCATTTTTCCCAATATAGTAAGCAACTTTTTCAAGAGTGGGAGTGAGTTCAAAGTCTGAAAAATGTAGAACGTTGTGCGTAGTATCCCAGCATGTAGCAAGTGCTCGAATTATATCGCCTCGGGGAATTATGTCCATTAATCCCGTAAGGTCCATCAGATAACATTTTATCCAATTCTGTCCTACCTGTCCCATGTCGTTCCACCATAATCTTAGCTCCAAAAGGATTCTATTTATTAAAGTGAAGGGTTCATTTTGTATCGTGCTCATCCTGCACATTTATTAAAAGCAATATTATTTAGAAAAGAGGAAAATATTTTTCAAAGCAAATTTTCACTTTTTCCAGGTTTTTATTTTGAAAAGGAAAAGACATGACTTTCGAAGTGGCCATTTTTGCCAAAACAGCCTTCCAGCGTCCTTTCGGAACATTCGGCTATTTCCAAAAACAACGATCACCTCGATTATTTGAAACAAAAAATATTTTTTGGTCATTTTCTAAAAGGGTGGTTGGACCCGTTCAGGGTTGCCTACGTATCCCACCTAATGGCGAGAATCAAACCTGCGTAGTTCGGTCAGATTAATTGACCAATTATTTTAACAACAAAGTTATTTCCTATTTTTAACAACTCTTTTATCAATATTTCTCTCTCTTTTTTTTCTAAATATTCTCTTTCTATTTCTCGGGAATTTTGTCGGTCCGCAAAACAATCAAAGACAATTAAAAATGCAACACATAGTATGCTCGGTCTTTAATATTCCGGGTCACCTGTCCTAGACGAACCCAACCCCTGTGTTGAGTCCCCTAAGTCAGTTATGATGCAAATAATCATCCTAGACCTATGTTCAATATCTTATAGTTTTCATTGGATGCTAGACCGTGTATCTGAGTGGACAACTCGGATCGAGGAGGGGGCTACGTACCGGTGACCCGCGGGGTCAATCGGCTTTGTAACTTATCCGGCCTCTGTTTCTTATTTTGGGTTTGACTTAACAGACATGGGAGTCTCAACCAGTAAGCACATCCCCGGAGGTGAAGAAGAGGATGGTTTTCTGCACAATTTATATATACAATCCATATAATATCAAAGCGGTAAAACACATAGCATGTTGTTCAAAGCATATAATAAAGTCAAATAATATCGAGAACGGAAATTTTAACGAGCTCAAATTCTTAAATCCTGAAACCGAAGTTCTGGGTTGCTTATCCCCAGCAGAGTCGCCAGAGCTGTCACACCTTCCCTTTTTACTACCCCGACCTTTAAAAAAGTTCCCGATTAAGAGAATAGGGTATACCTCGATATTCAAACACCCCTGGAAGGATATAAGAACAAAGAGGAAGGAGTTTTTCCAAATAAAAGACAATCGGTCCGGGATTTTGTTTAATTTTCAGAGTCGCCACTTGGAAAGATGATGGTGTCCCAAGTCACCGGTTAATCCCGAATCCGAGGAAATTGACTCTGTATTACAGTCCGCGAAACTAGAAACCTGGATAAGGAATTCAGTTAACCCAGGAGAAGGTGTTAGGCACTCCCGGATTCCGTGATTTTAGCACGGTCGCTGAACTTTCGTTCTCGATTTTATATGACTTATTATATGCCTTTTAACAATGTGTACACGTTTCAAGCTTTCATTCACAAGCCCAATTAGTATTCGAATCCAATCCAAGCATGCGTCATACATTAGGCCCAGACCAAAACGAAACAAAAAGAAAGAAAACAAAAACTGAAAACTCATAATACGAATAAGTACTTGAGATCAAAGGAATAATTTCAAATCATACTTTATTCATTAAGAGAAAATTACTGTACAAAACTAACATTATTAATTCTGAATCACAATTATCTAATATGCACAAGACCTAATTAACAAACTATTTTTTACTTTGTTCTTCAATAGCTAATTCATTCTACTAATCCAAGTTATTTATCAGCTAAATGGCAGGATGTTATATAATTATGCAAAACAGAACTAAACTAAATGATTCACTTACTTATAGCTCATTTGCAGATGCTAGTTATATTTTATCACTAAGTTTACTATGAGTCTGGTTTATTTGATATTATAAAATCTATCTTAATTAAACTATTGCTTCGTTTTATTATTGCCGTTTAAAACTTATTTAAATCCAACTATCAGGTACCAAATTAAACTACCTACATGGGTTGATTGAAATCATTACTATGAATTTATTGTTATAGGTCTTACTTCAAGATTAACTGGGCTGGTTTTATGATTTACCCTATTTTAGCTAAGTGATTTTGGATACTATCACTACATTATATCTACTTACTACTTATTACATTGTTTTGTTCGTGCTTCTACATATACACAATATCTCCTAATGAATTACATATTCAACTATTTAAACAGCTACAAAAAAACAGAAATGTGAAGTGACAATAGGCTTGAAACTCGCATCAAGCTCTTCATTTCATCATAATAACTTCAAATTACATAGCTCGAACGAGGATATGTACCTGATTCAGCAAAGAAATCCGATGAGTTCTAAGGGAAGGAATAGGTACTGTGAGCACGTGATTTTTGCCCTACATGAAAATTACTCCCAAAAGATTCAAAATAAAATAGCTTTGTGCTACATTTGATTTTTGTGGATTTTGTGCTATCTCTCCGGAGCATTAGCATTGGTATGTGTGTTTATTTAGCTAGAAAATACAAAAAATACGCATTGCATATTCGGGGATTAATTGAGCGTTCATAAGAATAAAGTGTTCATAGGAATTAATCGTAAGAAAATCACGGAAGATGTGCATTTTTGTTTCTTGGTCATCATGTGATTTCGTTTGAATGTGTAAGTTGTGTTAGTTGTTAAGTGTTAACTAATAAGGTGTAATCCCATTTCCTTTAATTTGATTTGTTTGAAGTGGCTTTCTAGTTTAATTGGGGGTTATTTAATAAAGTTGAGAAGTGGCTGAAAATGCAAAGGAATTCAGGCCCAAATCGACCATTGGCCCAGTCTAGAGACCTGGCCTCAGAAGCGTCCGAACGACGTCATCCCAGGCCTTCCATCGGGACCGTTGATCAAACAGATCTAATGGTCCAGTTCATCTCTAGCATCGTGGACACAACACCGTCTCAGGTGTTTAATCTGAGCCGTCCACTTTCCTTTGATCGGACGATCCTAGGCTACTCTCATTAACTCGGTCCGTTTCGATCTGGGGCAATCCGTCGTCCAAACGGCGTCGTCCAGTTTAAGTGAAAGATCCAGGCCGTTGATCTCGTTTGATCAAATGGCTAGGATTAAATCCCAGCCCCACCATATATATACCTAATTCCCTACCCCGCCCCCTTTCAAACCCTTTACCCCTCGACCATCTCTAACCTTTGGAGACGGTTTCACAGCCTCCACTCATCTCCGCCTTTGACCGCCGGCCGGAAATCATCTCCGCCGGCGGCCGATGCCCAATCCCTCCCATCTTAACACCAAATGACCCTCCGAACGCCCTGAGCCCAAATCCACAAACCATTTTCTTCGAATCATGCCCTGTCTTCTCGAATCTTCAGTCGAAGATTCAAGCTAAAACCAAACTTATGCCAAACCACCCCAAACTCACCCCAAACACTCCTCACACCTCCCTCACACCCCTACTAACCCTGGTTTAGTTCGAATCAGGCCAGAACTAGTCAAGCCCCAAAACCCACCCTCAAGAACCCTAAAATTTAAAACGACGAATTAGGCCAAATTGATCGAGATTTCGTGGTCCAATGGACCTTATTCGAGGTGTTCTCGAGTGAGAACACTTCGATTAAGGTCTATTCGACCTCAAAGTGGTCAATCCGAGTTCGAGCCTGGGTTACCAACAATTCCAAGGTATTTAGCTTCTTTTCTTTCATTCTATATGAATGTCTTGGTATGTTTACATGTTATGCGTGGGTTACTTGATTGGCATTTTTCTAGCACTTCTCTGCTCTTCTCAACAGACCTTTTATTCGGTTGATTCCCATCTCTATCTGTTTTAATTCAATGCTATAATTGCTTTGTATGTTTAGTTTATTTAACGTCGACAAATTAATTAGCTTGTATGTTTGCTCAATCCTTGGTCTGCCCGTATGCAATTCATAAGTTTGGGGCTTGTTGTTTGCTTGATTCTAGATTAGGGGTTAATTGGACATAATTGATAGGGCTTAATTAGTATTAGTTCTTTAATCTTCTGCCCATAAGAGGGGCTAGAGGAACCTGTTGTACAGCAGGGTATCCCACTAGTCTCATGCGATCAATTGTTTTCAATGTTAAAACCATACGAGGACATTTAGTAGTGGGGGGGTTCAGAGAATATAATGGGCTGGGGTTTAGTTTAAGGGGTGGCACCATTAGGAGCTGAATTTCAAAAACTATATAGATAGAGGGACGGGCAGTGATAGAGGGGGGCAGATTTGAAAAGGCAGAGAAAATTTCTGGAAGAGAGAGTCTAGAGAAAAAAGAACACATAAGAGTGAAGGAAAAAAAATTCTGAAAGAGCAGTGATAGAGAGGGATATACAGACACGTAGTTTTCTTACATACACACCTGGAGAAAACAGATTATTTATTGGCATAGAAGTCCAACTAAACTAGTATTGGTACAAGTGTTGGTCTGTGTGGTATTCTCAAGTTGTTTGCTGGGTACTTCAAGTCGAAATTGGTCTACTTACGCCATGTGGTCTCACTCCTGGGTCATTTTGGTATCGCTGGATGTTCAGTTAGTTTGGTTTAGACTCTGAACCATTTCTGGGCTGGTTTAAGCAACAAGGGTGTTGCTGATTTGTCCCTGAGTTGTATTTTATCAAGTTTGATGTTGTGCTGGTTTTCTTAGTTTTCTCGCTGTTATCGCGTATTGCTGCTGAGTGCTGCTGTTTGCTGTGCACCGCTGTTGCTGACTCCCTCCTCTACTTCTGTTTCGTTTGCTCCAGGTACATTTCCTTGTTCGAATGAAGATGTACTATTGGAATACTTAAATGGAATGTTGTTCAAGCATTGATCATTGGTTTCCTGTATTTAATCTTTATAGCTTAGCACATCTGGATCTGTACTTTGTGTAGTGTAGTATGCATAAGTAGAGAGAAACAAAAACAAAAACAGTATAACGGGTAGTATTATAATAGTAGTATAGCTATAGTAATAGATCACTTGGTCAAATAATAGAAATTGTATAACAGGGTTATACAACTCTAATATGAATCAATGACAGTGAGTTCGACTAGCTCATGTAGGTAATCTGATTTGGAGATTGATAGCTGGATTGGAGTAAGTTAGAAAGAAAAACAAGTAAGAAATGAAGTAATAACTCAATTAAAAATGGACTGGTAATGTCAAATGAGTCTGGCTCATATTAATGACAGTAGCTAATCACATCTGTGAATTAGTTTGAAAGGGAAGAATAGTTAAAGGAAGTAAGGAGTCATTTGCAACTGGGTAAGGCGGTAATGAACGAGTATAAATCATGGAAATCCAGTAAGACTATCGTGTGTACATACATCACTAAATCACATAACCTTAGATACTCAGGCCCTCATTAAGTAAGCAATCGAATTGTTTAAACCATGCATCATATAGTTAAACCGTGTGCTCTTAATTGTTTAGTTAAATAACTGTCAATTTTAGTGTGTATCAGCCTTAAGAAAAAGTAAAAGTAGTCGGATTTCATATGCATCGAGTTATCTTAGTTTAAGGTTAACATGAACCTTATTGTACAATGGTCTTCATCTCTTGGTAAATGAATAAATTGATCCTATTTCATTCTTTATTTTGAGTATCTTTGCTATGAATTCAGCATCTTATCTTTGTTATTGTTCCAATTTGATTCGGGCCCAGTATGTAGCATAGGCCTGAATCATCACACAAAGTTGAACAAATGCCTGAAGACAACCTGGGTTTCTAAGGCCTGGGCAGACCTAGCCCTTGTTTAAATAAGGGCGCAGAGGCCCAAGCCCAGTAAAGGCCACGACAAGGGCTTGGGCCCAATTCTTAAACGATAGTTCAAATATAACTAAGAATAAAAACACGTATAGAAAAAATGTAGTGAAACAACAGGATTGAGCCTTTAAAAAACTAAATTGGGACGAGCCTCACATGACACCAAATAGCGGGGCCCTCAAATAAATTTGTAATAAAATTAAGACTCGGAAGAACCGTTTTATCGAATTTCACGGTCTTTCCCGAAGTTAATAAAGATGATAGACTCTTTATGGACGGCTTTAATAAAATACTTTCTTAAGTACGGGTGCGCATTTATGTGACCCAAATCTTACTCTCGGCGAAACCGAAATACATCAAAGTCATAGGCGTACTGGTTGCGGTGTGACTCGAAACGTATTTTAGGGACGTCGCAATTCTCCTCTAAAATCTAAAAGCGGAACATAAAAGCACATAATTGAAATATATAAAAAATCAGATAAAAACAAAAATCGCAGTTGAGCGACCGTGCTAAAACCACGGAATCCGGGAGTGCCTAACACCTTCTCCCGGGTTAACAGAATTCCTTATCCAGGTTTCTAGTTTCGCAGACTGTATTACAGAGTCATAAATTTCCTCGGCTCGGGATTAAACCGGTGACTTGGGACACCATTATTTTCCCAAGTGGCGACTCTGAATTAAATAAACTAATCCCGTCCCGATTGTCCTTAAAATGGAAAAACTCCTTCCCTGATTATTATTGTATCCCTTTCCGGGGCGTAATGGTAAACAGTAGCACATATACTTATGTGTGAAAAAAGGAGGTGTGACAATTCGAGCTCAGTTAAATTGCTGTCTTTGTCTATATCTGATTTTATTATATGTTTAGTTAATGTGCTATATGTTTACCGCTTTGATACTATCTGGACTGTATATACAAACTGCTATATGTTTACCGCTTTGATATTACGTGAACTGTGTATATAAACTGTGCCGAAAACCCTTCACTTCTCACCCCCGGGATGTGCTCACTGGTTGAGACTCCTTATTCTGTTAGTGTCATACCCCGAAATAATAAAGAGGCTCGGAAAGTTTCTAAGCCGGCTGGCCTTTTGGTTCCCGGAAAGGAGCTCCTTCCTCAGCCCGAGTTGTCCACTTGGGTACACAGTCTAGACCATGTACTGAGGTTTTGAGCTTAGAATAACATAACCGCATACCGGATCCCTAGTAGGAAACGCTTATTTGCATCACGTTGCATTTGACTTAGGGGACTCAACACAGGGGTTGGGTCCGTCTTGGACAGGCAACCTGAAATGAAAAGACCATCCTGCTATACCATGTTTGTCTTAAGCATTTATTCGAACTTGCATGCTGACCGGCTTTTAAATACTGAAGAAAAACGAAAAAAAAAAGGAAATAGTATGGGAAATAGATATTTTTCAAAAAATACAAAAATGTGTTTTTACCAACAAGTCAATAAATGTAGTTTACTAATAAAAGACGACGGAAGGTTGACTTTGCCAACAAAATGGTTTTCTTAACAAAATGTGTTCTCTTTGTCGGTCAATAAAAGAATAGTTTGTTTTGATGGACCGAACTACGCGGGTTTGATTCTCACCGGATGTGAGATACGTAGGCAACCCCCGTCGGGTCCAACTTGCCCTTTTTCAAAAATACCAAAATTTTAAAATTTTGAAAATAGTCCAATCATTGCCAGCCAAAATGATCTTCTTCTTTAAATAAATGTGCAGGATGAGCACGATTCGAAATGAACCCTTTTTCACTCATGACTAAAATCCCGGTACAAATACGACTATGGTGGGATGATCTAGGCAAAGAAGGGCAGGATGAAGTTAAGAAATATTTGAAAGGTCTCACAGGTCTGCTTGAAATAAAGCCTCGAGGGGATATCATAAGAGCATTAGTCACATACTGGGACTCTGCACACAATGTCTTTCACTTCTCGGATTTCGAGCTTACCCCAACTTTGGAGGAGATGACCGGATACATTGGAAACACCGATATACCATTGGGGCACCAATATCTAATCGCTCCCAGGGTTGTCGCCATACACCGGTTTTTAGACTCACTGAAGATAGCCAGAACGGTACGTAACCCAGATCTAGCACAAGGGTTTTGTACCTTAAGCTTCATCTATCAAAGGTACGGTCATGTGGGAGGTTTTGACAAGCCAAAGAATAAGTTATGCAGCAAGGGTAATCGCCCGAAATGGGAGGAGCACAGACGAATTGCCTTCATGATAGCCTTCTTAGGGCTTATGGTATTCCCGAGAAAAGACGGGAATATCGATATAAAGATAGCCGGAATTGTCAGTACTTTGCTTGACCAAAGCGAAAGTACTCTTTCTCCCATGATACTATCAGACATATATCGAGCTCTCACAGCCTGCAAAGCCGGAGGAGATGTTTTTGAAGGCTGTAATTTATTGCTACAAATGTGGATGATCGAGCACCTGTGTCGCCGCACCCAATTCTTGAGATATGGGTTGGTTGAGAAAACTTGCATAAGCGAATTCTATACAAGGATTGATAGGATCGTCCTGCCTGAAGGAACCTTGGCGTGGAGGGCGTACTTTCAGGCTCTCAGCGCAAGTCAAATACAATGGACGTTGGGTTGGTTATAGATAGACAGAATCGTGTACATGCCAGCGGCTCGGTCCCACTTTCTCTTAATGGGACTTAAGAGCATTCAACCTTATGCGCCCCATCGGGTTTTAAGACAGCTTGGGAGGTGCCAGATAGTACCCAAAGACGAAGACCTGAGTACCCAGGTTATTGAAATTGGTCCCGATGGTCAATTCCCAGAAGCAAGGGTCCGCCAGATCTGGAGCAAATGCCAATATCTGGAGGCAAACACTTGTGTGCGGGATCGAGCTAGAGGAGAGGTTGTACCCAGATATCTTACTTGGTACAAAGGAGAAACATCGGGTGAAAGACTAGCCAAAAGACCTCACCTCAAGGAATTTGCTGAAGCATCACAAGAACAATGGGACTGGTTAGCCAAGGAAGAGGTTTACAGAACAAGGATTGGCAAGATAGAGCAACAGGTCCAAGATCTCCAATTTGAAAAGGATATGCAAGCTGCCGCCGACGAAGGAGATAAAAAGAAGTTGGCACAAGAAAATGACTTTTTGAGAGCTCAAATCCAGCAAATGAAAAGGGATGCTGACAGACAATTGAGGAGTCGAGCAGACGAAAAATTGATAAAGGGTTTTAAAAAACCAAGTTGCCGATGTCCAAAGAGAATTGGAAGAGTCGAAGACCCAAACAATGAGGATCCGTGCTAGCTGGAGAAAGAAGGCACATCAACAGGCACTTCACCTACAACGGGTGGAAGAAGAGTACACTGAGATCATCACTAATCTAAGGGAAGCAAATGTTATCCTCTGGGAGCGGGTTTTCAAGCAAGCCCGGGATGCCAGAGCAGACCTCGACCGTTGCCACAATTTGATGGCCCGACTGCAAGAACAAGTGGATAGGCTCTTAGACCAAGTCACCAACAATGCTCGAAGATAGGGGGCGAAGAACGAGCAGATAGAACAGCTACTCAGAGAAAGGGACATGATCAAGGGCAGAATTGGAGAAATCGGGCATTATGTCACCATGAAGTGCTTAGCTTGTGAACAAATGCCCCGCACCGCCCTTTTTGCTTCAGTTATGAACTACGTTCATCAGATCATGAGAGAGTTAAGGGAACTACATAGGGACCTCACACCAAGGCCCGCGGCAAGGCCGAATGATGCCTCGCGGGCCCCCAGGAATTTAAGAGCATTAGACTTTTGATTAAAAATGTATTTTTGAAATTTTGAGTCAAGTTGGTTGGCATTTTATTCTCGAGTCAAGCATTTCTCTTATTTTGTTGATTATTGTAAGACAGGTTTTGTAACCATAAGAGTTTTGATATAAGAATTCCGGAATTTCGCCACAATTTTGTTATTAGAACTACGCTCGGTCTGATTCACGCGGGGACGTGATACGTAGGCAATCCACATAAGATTCAACCACCACTAAAAAGAAAGGAAAAAAAGAACATGAAGGTTAATAACAATAAAGCTTGCAAGGATAATTAAAAAGGGAAAAAGAAAAAAAAGAGAAAAAGAAAAGAAAAAAGCTGGAATGACGCATGTGATGAGTACATTTGGTTAGGTGCATTGCATCCAACGTGCTATGACATATCTGTTAAACTCGGTAAACTAACAAGTTTGTTTAGCAGTTGGTTTGACAGAATATATTGGCCAACCACCATTACCGTACTAGATCTAAAGGGCCAATTCTAGCAAGCATGTCTAGTTCCGGTAAAAGTCTCGAGGAAGAGAAATCAGAGATACAAATTGTCAAAGAAGAGGTAGATCGGTTGAGACAGCAGATAACAGAGATGCACCTAGCCTGGGCTAGGGGACAGTCCTCACCGAACCTCCCTACTCTCGCATCAGCTCCAGAACACCCACCCATTGATCCTTCGACAAGCGCCCCGATCTATCCATACTATCAAGGGGAAAACCCTTATGCCACCCAAATTCCACCAGCCAAACAAAATCCTCCTCCCACAGTCACCCCTGTTTTTGTGGCACCTCCACCTACTAATCTACAAAAGTCATTCGGTGAACCGCATGTTCAAATCCACGATAATTCTTACTATCCTCCCGAGCCTACCTTTAGGGCTCCTGAACCGCATCCACACACCCCTCACTGGGATAACCCGGCATAACCGGAAAAGCACTTCCAAAGTTTGGAGCATGAGGAAGTTATTCGAAAAGTGAAAAGCCTGGAGCAGTCCTTCAGGAATATGCATGGTTTGGGCAACCAGGTCAGTGTCGCTTACAAAGATCTGTGTCCATTCCCAGACGTCCAGTTGCCAGCCGGGTTCAAAATGCCCCAGTTTGACCTATACGGGGGGCATGGTGATCCAGTATCCCATCTTCGAGGGTTTTGTAGTAAAATGCGAGGAGCCGGAGGACGAGACGAGATTCTGATAGCTTACTTCGGTCAGAGTTTGGGGGGATCTGCACTAGAGTGGTACACTAGGCAGGATCCCAGCAGATGGTTTACATGGGATGATTTGGCTCAACCATTCATTGGCCAGTTCCAGTACAATCTTGAAATAGTCCCGGACCGCTTATCATTGCTAAAGTTAGAGAAGAAACCCGCCGAAAGTTTCAGAGAATTTGGTTTCCGCTGGAGGGAACAGGCAGCAAGGGTAGATCCGCCTATGAGAGAGAACGAGATGGTGGATTACTTCTTGCAGACACTAGAGCCAACCTATTTCGGACATCTGGTGACGTCCGTCGGTAAATCATTCACCGAGGTGATAAAGATGGGGGCTATGATCGAGGAAGGCTTGAAAGCCAACAAGATCATGAGCTATTCAGCGTTGAAACCCACCACTCAAGCTATCCAAAGTGGTACCGGAGGAGTGCTTGGGAAAAAGAGGAAAGAAGAAGTCACGGCAGTTGAGTCCGGAACATGGTTCAGAAACAGAGGCCCCGCACCCCAGTATAACCCGCCACAACCTCACCACCAAAATTACCTCCACAATCCATATAACTACCCGCAACACTACTATCCAGCACCTGATCCCCATCTTACTGTCCATCACGCTCAGTCATATGCCACACCTCCCGTCCATGCACCATGGCGTGCACCAAACCCGCAAAACAATTATCCACCCCCAAGAGCCTACAGAAACCCCACGGGCGCGAGTTTTTGTCCGAACCAAGCATTCAAGAGCGACAGGGCACCAAGGCCAAAGACTTTCACTCCCTTGGGAGAGTCTTACACCAGTTTGTTCCACCGATTGAAGCAAGTTGGGTTGTTAAATCCGGTCGAGGCTAAGCTACCAAACCCTCTTCCAAAGAATCTGGACCATTCAATAAATTGTGCATACTGCTCAGGATGTCCGGGGCACGACACAGAAAAGTGATGGAGGTTGAAAACAGCTATCCAGGAACTCATCGACACTCGCCGAATTGAGGTCCAAACTCCAGCAGAGCCCAACATCAACCAAAATCCACTTCCAACTCATCATGAGACCAACATGATCGAGTTGGTACGGTTGGAAGAGGGAAAGGAGAAAACCTCTCAGACTGTAATGATGATCAAGTCTAGTGGGGTAGGAATGGAAAAGGGGCCAAGCCTTGATGAGTCACTCATCTGCAAAAAATTACGTACAAGAGAGGTGGGAAGCAGAAAAGGGAAGTGTGAACAAAGTGCCTATGAGGTCAGAGGGAGTAAAAATAGTTGTGCCAGGGGCAGCGACCAGGCCCGTTTTAACTGTAGCAAGTGTTCGAGTGGATCCTTTCATCATCAAGCCAGCAATACAGTTGCCAATAGCTGATAGCACAGCTATTCCATGGAATTATGATCGGGTCACGACAACCTACAAAGGAAAAGAAGTTAAAGAGGAAGTCTGCTAAGCGCAAGGGTTGACCCGCTCAGGGAGATGTTTTGCCCCTACGGAATTGAGGAAGACCACTCCGGCAACATTGAAAAAGCCGGTAACTGACGAAGAGGCAGAAGAATTCCTGAAAAAGATGAAGCTACACGATTATTCTGTCTCAGAACAGTTGAAGAAAACCTCTGCGCAAATCTCATTGCTGTCCTTGCTGGTACATTCTGAAGAACACCGGCAAGCTTTGGTGAAAGTTCTGAATGAGGCCCACGTACCTGATAAAATCTTGGTGAGTCATTTGGAGAAGATCACCAATAGGATCTTCGAAGCGAATCGGATCACCTTCACCGATGACGAGTTGCCTGAGGAAGGCACCGAGCACAACAAGGCTTTATATCTTACGGTAAAGTGTGAGGAGTCGGTGGTTACCAAAGTCCTTGTCGACAATGGGTCCAGTGCGAACATTTGTCCTCTCTCTACACTAAACAAGTTGAAAGTGGATATCGGCAGGATACGCAAGAACAGTATACGTGTCCGAGGGTTTGATGGAGGAGGCAAGGCATCGGTCGGGGACATAGTGTTAGTCTTGACAATCGGACCAGTGGAGTTCACCATGGAATTCCAGGTGCTGGACATGGTAGTTTCATATAACCTTCTGATAGGGCGACCGTGGATCCACGCCGCAAAAGCAGTTCCATCCAGCCTACACCAACTAGTCAAGTTTGAGCGGGACCAACAGGAGATCGTAGTCCATGGAGAGAATGATCTACAACCAGGCACCATCGTCCCCTTTGTTGAGACAGAAGAGGATGTTGGGCCACGGGTATACCAGATCTGCGATGTGGTATCCGCCAACCGAGTTCCAGAAGGGGAATGCATTCCCAATGACAGAATAATTACCGCAGACGTCATGGTGGCTCATGAAATGCTGAGAAACGGTTTCGTACCCGGCAAAGGTTTAGGTGCATCTCTGCAAGGAATCATACAACCGGTATTTGTGGTCGAAAATGTAGGAACCTTCGGCTTGGGATTCAAGCCGACATCAGAGGACATCCAGCGAGCCAAGAGGAATAAGAAGAAGACATGGGTGCTCCCGAAGCCTGTTCCGCACCTTTCCCGATCTTTTGTCAGGTCTGGAGTAAGAGGACATCCGACGACAAAGGTTCCCAGCCCTATGGTTAGGCCGGACGAAGAGTTCTTAAGAAAGTTCGAGGACCTATTCGCGGATGTATGCATGCTAGAGGATGGCGAAGGATCCAGCCATGCCGATATACAGTTTGTGGGATAGAAAGCAAAGTTGAATAATTGGAAGGCTACTCCTCTCCCTGTCCGGAAGGAGTCTTGGTAGTTTGTTTTGGATTGTTTTCTTTCGAAATTTTGTGTCGGGGTTGTCCCCGGAGTAAAATCCGTTTGTTTTAGTTCATTTTGATTTGAGTTTGCAAGTTTGTTTTCCTTGTACTGTTCCCATTAATGAAATTTTGTTCCTTTCGTTTCTAATTTTGTTTATTTTCCTTCTTTTTACTTTTTCTGAGCAGCTTTCTTTCAACTGATCTTAATGATATGGCGTGCTTAAAGATTAATCAACCTAGTCTAGAAAGTCAATCGGGTTTGGAAATAATAACGCATGAAATAAGAGGTGACGAGAGTGAATCGGAATACGGCGACGATGAAGCCGTAGAAGAAATCGGTGAAGAATTAAGTCACTTCGAGGATAAACCCAAACCAAATTTAAATGATACTGAGGCTGTTAATCTGGGGGACACAGATGACGTCAAAGAAACCAGAATAAGTGTCCATATTGAACCCAACCTGAGAGAAGAATTGATCAAAACACTCATGGAGTTTAAAGACATTTTCGCATGGTCGTACGACGACATGCCAGGACTCAGCACTGACCTAGTGGTCCATAAATTACCCACTGACCCGGCGTGCCCGCCCGTCAAACAAAAGCTGCGGAAATTTAAGACGGAGATGAGTGTAAAGATCAAGGAGGAAGTGACCAAGCAGTTGTAGGCGAAAGTCATTCGTGTCACTCGATACCCCGAATGGTTGGCTAACGTAGTACCGGTGCCAAAGAAAGACGGAAAGATTAGAGTATGCGTGGACTACCGCAATCTCAACAAGGCGAGTCCTAAGGATAATTTCCCACTTCCCAATATCCATATCCCGATTGATAATTGCGCCGGACGTGAAATCGGGTCCTTTGTGGACTGCTACGCGGGATATCATCAGATCTTGATGGATGAAGAGGACGCAGAAAAAATGGCTTTTATCACACCATGGGGGACTTATTGCTACCGGGTGATGACGTTCGGTTTGAAGAACGCAGGGGCAACATACATGAGGGCGATGACTACGGTATTCCATGACATGATACACAAGGAAATTGAAGTGTACGTGGATGATGTGATCACAAAATCTAGACGTCAAGAAGACCACGTTGCCGACCTTAGGAAGTTCTTTCAAAGACTTCGAAGATATGATATCAAGATCAATCCGGCCAAATGCGCATTCGGAGTTCCATCAGGAAAGTTTCTAGGATTCATCGTCAGCCGACGGGGCATTGAGTTGGACCCATCCAAAATCAAGTCCATTCGGGAGCTACCCCCGCCAAAGAATAAAACAGAGGTAATGAGTCTGTTGGGAAGGTTAAATTACATCAGTAGGTTTATTGCTCAGCTTACAGCAACCTGTGAACCCATATTCCGTCTGTTGAAGAAAGACACCGCGATAGAATGGACGACAGAATGTCAGGAAGCGTTTGACCAAATCAAAGGGTATCTGTCAAACCCATCCGTACTAGTTCCGCCTGAACCGGGTAGACCCCTGATTCTTTATCTAACCGTTTTAGAGAATTCATTCGGCTGCGTACTGGGGCAGCACGATCTTACTGGCAGAAAGGAACGGGCCATTTACTACCTCAGCAAGAAATTCACGGTCCACGAGGTTAAGTACACTCATTTGGAAAAGACATGTTGTGCCTTGACTTGGGTAGCCCAAAAGTTGAAACATTATTTGTCTTCTTACACCACTTACCTCATTTCGCGTTTGGATCCGTTGAAGTATATTTTCCAGAAACCTATGCCTACAGGAAGGTTAGCAAAATGGCAAATATTACTTACAGAGTTCGACATCATATATGTGACAAGGACGGCTATAAAAGCTCAAGTCGTAGCTGATCATCTGGCCAAAAATCCCGTCGATGAGGAATACGAACCTTTAAGAACGTATTTCCCCGATGAAGAAATACTGTATATACAGGAAGGGTAGTCAACCGTGGAACCAGGATGGAAACTGTTCTTCGACGGAGTGGCGAATGCAAAAGGAGTCGGAGTAGGAGCTGTGCTTATCTCTGAAATAGGACATCATTATCCTGCTACTGCTCAATTGCATTTTCATTGTACCAACAATATGGCTGAGTACGAGGCGTGCATCTCAGGTTTGCGATTAGCAGTGGACATGGATGTACATGACGTCTTGGTCTTGGGAGACTTGGACCTTCTGGTACATCAGATTCAGGGAGAATGGGGAACAAGAGATTTGAAGCTTATCCCATATCGTCAATGTTTGCATGATCTGACTAAGACTTTCCGGTCAGTAGAATTCAAACATATCCCAAAAATGTATAATGAGGTTGCCGATGCTTTAACTACTCTGGCATCGATGTTGCATCACCCGGACAAGATTCATGTTGATCCGTTACATATTCAGGTTCGGAATCAACATGCTTATTGCAATATGGTAGAAGAAGAAATGGATGGCGAGCCATGGTTTCATGATGTCAAAGAATACCTCAGAATAGGAATATACACAGAGCAGGCAACTAGAGATCAAAAGAGAGCTATTCGGCAATTGGCAAAAGGATTTTTCCTTAGTGGAGGAGTGTTGTACAAAAGAACCCCAGATTTGGGATTGTTGAGATGTATAGATGCAAGTCAAGACACAATAGTGATGACAGAGATACACGCCGGAGTTTGTGGGCCACATATGAGTGGATATGTTTTGGCAAAGAAGATTCTTCGAGCGGGATATTATTGGCTCACTATGGAGCGTGATCGCATAAGTTTCGTGCGAAGATGCCATCAATGTCAGATACACGGAGATTTGATTCATTCTCCACCGACCGAATTACATATAATGTCGGCGCCATGGCCATTTGTTGCGTGGGGTATGGATGTTATCGGACCTATAGAACCTGCGGCTTCCAATGGTCATAGGTTCATTCTGGTAACGATCGATTATTTTACCAAGTGGGTGGAGGCCAAAACCTTCAAATCAGCGACCAAGAAGGCGGTGGTGGACTTCGTACATTCCCACATCATCTGCAGGTTTGGAATTCCAAAGATAATCATCACAGATAACGGTGCCAATCTTAACAGTGGATTGATGAAAGAGGTATGTCAACAGTTCAAGATTACACACCGAAATTCCACACCATATCGTCCCAAAGCAAATGGTGCGGTTGAGGCGGCAAACAAGAATATAAAGAAAATATTGAGGAAGATGGTAGAAGGGTCTAGGCAATGGCATGAAAAGTTACCATTCGCACTGTTGGGTTATCGCACTACCGTCCGGACTTCGGTAGGTGCCACTCCTTACTTGTTGGTATATGGGACTGAAGCAGTAATACCAGCGGAAGTTGAAATCCCATCCCTCCGAATTGTCGCTGAAGCCGAGATTGATGACGACGAGTGGGTCAAAACCCGATTAGAGCAATTGAGCTTGATCGATGAAAAGAGATTGACAGCAGTATGTCACGGCCAATTATATCAAAAGAGGATGGCAAGAGCATATAACAAGAAGGTACGTCCCAGGAAATTTGAAGTGGGACAACATGTGCTGAAGAGAGTTCTACCACATCAGGCCGAAGCAAAAGGCAAGTTCGCTCCATTGGCAGGGACCGTTTGTTGTGACTAGGGTATTATCCAACGGCGCTCTATGTCTAACTGATATTGAGGTAAGATGCACTGATATGGCTATCAATTCTGATGCAGTCAAGAGATATTATGTGTAATTCTTTAATGCATTTGTCAACGTTTGGTTTCGTTTGTTTGTAGTTGGCATTTTTCGGAGAATGAAATGATAGAGGCAATTTTTCTACTACCCAAACACTTTAACCCTTGTTTTTCCCCTTTGAGCCTTAATTATTCTTTCATATACCCTCTTTCGGAATCATCAAGGAAGATGTGTAACAAAATAGAAAAAGAAACAAAGAAAAGACACAAGTAAAAGTGAACTACGTTTGACCTGATTCCTCAAGAAGGATACGTAGGCGCCACACGGCTCGGTCATAATAAAGTAAAAATCAAAGATTCCCCAAGCAACAAAACTGGGTCAGAAGTCATTGTTTCATTTGAAAGGATGATATGGATTCCGAAAGTTGTAATGAGCTAACCATTGAGGTGAAACCTTTTTTTTCTTTAGCCTCACGCACAAAAAACCACATTAATGACCGAAAAAGACCTCTCGATCAGTATTTGAGAAATGCCAAGTCACACGAATGAAAGCCAAGAGCGACACTCCGATCCTCGATTGAATCCAGGATGCACAAGCCGAAAAGGGATAATGCTTTAGAGGGAATCTCGTGGGTAATGCCCCACCGCATGGAAAGAAAGCGAAATGAGAGAGCCTTAACGGTGAAAACCCTCGCGGGCACCTTAAGGCGAAGAAAGCGAAGAGAAATAAAATGAGAGAGTCTTACGATGAAAACCTTTATAGGCACCCTAAGGCGACGGGAGATCGAGAGAAATGAGAGAATCTCATTAGTGAAAACCCTTTGAAGGGCACTATGAGGTGACAAGGCGAGATAGTTACAAGGTGTCTGTATGAGACAAGGTCGGGACATTCGTTTGCTTCTAGCAAAACGCAGCCATCAGAAAGTGATTGACACAAATAGACTGGGTAGATTAATCTCGAAGGCGCGGCATAACCATTGGATCAGTTATACATTCAGATGAGTTTTTCCCAGTTTTGAGTTCAGAAAAGTTTTCTTTTTTTTGTCATTCGCGGTCAGCATTCTTCATCTATCATTTTTCTCTTCTTTTGTTTTCGAAAATTGACTTTTCAAAGCTTGCTACCAAGTCTCCCAAAGCGGTACAATGAAGATGAATAGGCGTGGAACGAGGCAATAAGGCAAAAGTCGTTCCGATATTAAGATTGGAACGACAGGTTGATTGGAAGGTTCACAGGAATTATGGAGTTCGATGGACACATATTACACATCCGGAAGCTGATTTCTCACAACAGATCATCGGCTAAAAGGGTCGGATCAAACTGAAGGGTGGAATAAAAGGGAGAGATAAGAGACCATATGTGGAAAGAACACCATCCCCAGCAAGTGTCAACGTTGTCCCCAAAAGTTCGAGGAAGGCCAAGCCGCTGAAAGAGAAACGGAAAATTGCCCCAATAAGAGTGGCACGACCACTAACTGCGTTTTGAAACTAACAATTTTTCTTTGATTTAAAGCAGGAAAAGAGGGTTCGTCGGCGGAAAAGCATGCCACGTAGAAGGTCATCAAACTGGGGCAGAAAATTTTCTCCCATTGCGAAAATTTTCTTGAAAGCAAATACCCAGTGGATAAGGATAACGAGATTTCGGGAAATACCAGTTCCGAGCAGAATAGTTTTGAGAGAGGCCAGACAACACGAGGGGGTGATCTTTGAGCCTGGTATCACCCCCAACAGTTGTTGGGAAAATGAAATACTAACTTCGAGATTCCCCCAGCAGCATTATATCCCATAGGTTTTTCAAGGAAGCAAAAGTGTGAGTCCTGAAGGAGGTCTGGGAAGAAGCAAAAGGAAAAGGGGTCCCCCGCCAGGTTAATCCTCAATTAATGACATTTCAATCCCCGGCGAGTCCGAGAGAGAACGAAGGGTGAAGGAAATAGAAAAAGAAGAAATAAAGAATACTTCCCCAGCAGCATCATCCCCAGCAGGTGAGTAAACAGTTCCGAAGATATCTCCAGCAGCCAAAGGAAAAGTAACACGACCCAGTGGGAAAGCAATTCCAAGACAAGGTAATTCAGAAGAAAAGGGTGGCCCAAGAGACGATGCAGGAAGAAGAAAATGGTACAGGAAACAAAGGAAGGCGATAAGGATGGGATGAAATTAGTGAGTCGTAATTGAAGTCAGGGAGCCCGCCTGAAGAATGGAGTGGCGATTTAGTTTTGAAGTTGTAGTTGAAGTCAGGGAGCCCGCCAGAAGAATGGAGTGGCGATTTATTTTGAAGTTGTAGTCGAAGTCGGGGAGCCCGCCTGAAGAATGGAGTGGCGATTTAGTTTTGAAGTTGTAGTTGAAGTCAGGGAGCCCGCCTGAAGAATGGAGTGGCGATTTATTTTGAAGTTGTAGTTGAAGTCAGGGAGCCCGCCTGAAGAATGGAGTGGCGATTTATTTTGAAGTTGTAGTTGAAGTCAGGGAGCCCGCCTGAAGAACGGAGTGGCGATTTATTTTGAAGTTGTAGTTGAAGTCAGGGAGCCCGCCTGAAGAACGGAGTGGCGATTTATTTTGAAGTTGTAGTTGAAGTCAGGGAGCCCGCCTGAAGAATGGAGTGGCGATTTATTTTGAAGTTGTAGTTGAAGTCAGGGAGCCCGCCTGAAGAACGGAGTGGCGATTTATTTTGAAGTTGTAGTTGAAGTCGGGGAGCCCGCCTGAAGAACGGAGTGGCGATTTATTTTGGAGTTGTAGTTGAAGTCAGGGAGCCCGCCTGAAGAATGGAGTGGCGATTTAGTTTTGAAGTTATAGTTGAAGTCAGGGAGCCTGCCTGAAGAATGGAGTGGCAATTTATTTTGAAGTTATAGTTGAAGTCATGGAGCCCGCCTGAAAAACGGAGTGGCGATTTATTTTGAGTTATAGTTGAAGTCAGGGAGCCCGCCTGAAGAATGGAGTGGCGATTTATTTGTGAAGTCGTAGTTGAAGTCAAGGAGCCCGCCTGAAGAATGGAGTGGCGATTTATTTTGAATTTATTTGAGGAAAGCGGTTGAGTGTAACGGAAATCCCCAGCATGAATCCAAATTCATAATCAAAAGGAAGGCAACAAGGATCCGAAAGATAGGTTCAGACTTCGAAGGAGAATAGTTCAAAGATCACGAAGAATGGACCAATGGTCGGAGTTCGGCAATCAAGATAAGCCGAAATAACGATTGTCAGAAGAGAAGAAGCACGTGAAGGAACATCAGAGCCGGCAGGATGGCAAGGAACATGACAAGATCAAGTCGAAAGATAGATAAGAATTGGCAATACTGTAACTTAGTCTAGCTTCTTATTTTTGTTTAGCACGGTGTAATAAGGAGATCAGTTAAGCAGTGGCAACAACAGCAACAACAGTAACAGCAAGAGCAAGATCACAGCAGTCATGGTAGTCCCAGCTACCAAAACTTCCCGAACTACATTGACCTGATTCCTGTTCAGCCCAGGATATGTAGGAGGCCTTTGAAGCAAAGGTTCGGTCAAACTTTTCCAAAAAATGCTTCGTACGGAGTGCTTGAACGGGCAAAAATCGCTCGTATCCGCTCACTTATCTTTGCACGAAAACTCTTCATGTTTACGCGCAAAGAGGGGCAGCTGTGAGCACGTGATTTTTCCCCTACATGAAAATTACTCCCAAAAGATTCAAAATAAAATAGCTTTGTGCTACATTTGATTTTTGTGGATTTTGTGCTATCTCTCCGGAGCATTAGCATTGGTATGTGTGTTTATTTAGCTAGAAAATACAAAAAATACGCATTGCATATTCCGGGATTAATTGAGCGTTCATAAGAATAAAGTGGTCATAGGAATTAATCGTAAGAAAATCACGGAAGATGTGCATTTTTGTTTCTTGGTCATCATGTGATTTTGTTTGAATGTGTAAGTTGTGTTAGTTGTTAAGTGTTAACTAATAAGGTGTAATCCCATTTCCTTTAATTTGATTTGTTTGAAGTGGCTTTGTAGTTTAATTGGGGGTTATTTAATAAAGTTGAGAAGTGGCTGAATATGCAAAGGAAATCAGGCCCAAATCGACCATTGGCCCAGTCTAGAGACCTGGCCTCAGAAGCGTCCGAACGACGTCGTCCCAGGCCTTCCATCGGGACCGTTGATCAAACAGATCTAACGGTCCAGCTCATCTCTAGCATCGTGGACACGACACCGTTTCAGGTGTTTAATCTGAGCCGTCCACTTTCCTTTGATCGGACGATCCTAGGCTACTCTCATTAACCCGGTCAGTTTCGATCAGGGGCGATCCGTCGTCCAAACGGCATCGTCCAGTTTAAGTGAAAGATCCAGGCCATTGATCTCGTTTGATCAAACGGCCAGGATTAAATCCCAGCCCCACCATATATATACCTAATTCCCTACCCCGCCCCCTTTCAGGCCCCCTACCCCTCGACCATCTCTAACCTTTGGAGACGGTTTCACAGCCTCCACCCATCTCCGCCTTTGACCGCCGGCCGGAAATCGTCTCCGCCTGCGGCCGATGCCCAATCCCTCCATTCTTAACACCAAATGACCCTCTGAACGCCCTGAGCCCAAATCCACAAACCATTTTCTTCGAATCATGCCCTGTCTTCTCGAATCTTCAGTCGAAGATTCGAGCTAAAACCAAACTTATGCCAAACCACCCCAAACTCACCCCAAACACTCCTCACACCTCCCTCACACCCCTACTAACCCTAGTTTAGTTCGAATCAGGCCAGAACCAGTCAAGCCCCAAAACCCACCCTCAAGAACCCTAAAATTTAAAACGACGAATTAGGCCAAATTGATCGAGATTTCGTGGTCCAATGGACCTTATTCAAGGTGTTCTCGAGTGAGAACACTTCGATTAAGGTCTATTCGACCTCAAAGTGGTCAATCCGAGTTCGAGCCTGGGTTACCAACAATTCCAAGGTATTTAGCTTCTTTTCTTTCATTCTATATGAATGTCTTGGTATGTTTACATGTTATGCGTGGGTTACTTGATTGGCATTTTTCTAGCACTTCTCTGCTCTACTCAACAGACCTTTTATTCGGTCGATTCCCATCTCTATCTATTTTAATTCAATGCTGTAATTGCTTTGTATGTTTAGTTTATTTAACGTCGACAAATTAATTAGCTTGTATGTTTGCTCAATCCTTGGTCTGCCCGTATGCAATTCATAAGTTTGGGGCTTGTTGTTTGCTTGATTCTAGATTAGGGGTTAATTGGACATAATTGATAGGGCTTAATTAGTATTAGTTCTTTAATCTCCTGCCCATAAGAGGGGCTAGTGGAACCTGCTGTACAGCAGGGTATCCCACTAGTCTCCTGCGATCAATTGTTTTTAATGTTAAAACACATACGAGGACATTTAGTAGTGGGGGGGGTTCAGAGAATATAATGGGCTGGGGTTTAGTTTAAGGGGTGGCACCATTAGGAGCTGAATTTCAAAAACTATATAGATAGAGGGACGGGCAGTGATAGAGGGGGACAGATTTGAAAAGGCAGAGAAAATTTCTGGAAGAGAGAGTCTAGAGAAAAAAGAACACATAAGAGTGAAGGAAAAAAAATTCTGAAAGAGCAGTGATAGAGAGGGATATACAGACACGTAGTTTTCTTACATACACACCTGGAGAAAACAGATTATTTCTTGGCATAGAAGTCCAACTAAACTAGTATTGGTACAAGTGTTGGTCTCTGTGGTATTCTCAAGTTGTTTGCTGGGTACTTCAAGTCGAAATTGGTCTACTTACGCTGTGTGGTCTCACTCCTGGGTCATTTTGGTATCGCTGGATGTTCAGTTAGTTTGGTTTAGACTCTGAACCATTTCTGGGCTGGTTTAAGCAACAAGCGTGTTGCTGATTTGTCCCTGAGTTGTATTTTATCAAGTTTGATACTGTGCTGGTTATCTTAGTTTTCTCGCTGTTATCGCGTATTGCTGTTGAGTGCTGCTGTTTGCTGTGCACCACTGTTGCTGACTCCCTCCTCTACTTCTGTTTCGTTTGCTCCAGGTACATTTCCTTGTTCGAATGAAGATGTACTATTGGAATACTTAAATGGAATGCAGTTCAAACATTGATCATTGGTTTCCTGTATTTAATCTTTATAGCTTAGCACATCTGGATCTGTACTTTGTGTAGTGTAGTATGCATAAGTAGAGAGAAACAAAAACAAAAATAGTATAACGGCTAGTATTATAATAGTAGTATAGCTATAGTAATAGATCACTTGGTCAAATAATAGAAATTGTATAACAGGGTTATACAACTCTAATATGAATCAATGACAGTGAGTTCGACTAGCTCATGTAGGTAATCTGATTTGGAGATTGATAGCTGGATTGGAGTAAGTTAGAAAGAAAAACAAGTAAGAAATGAAGTAATAACTCAATTAAAAATGGACTGGTAATGTCAAATGAGTCTGGCTCATATTAATGACAGTAGCTAATCACATCTGTGAATTAGTTTGAAAGGGAAGAATAGTTAAAGGAAGTAAGGAGTCATTTGCAACTGGGTAAGGCGGTAATGAACGAGTATAAATCATGGAAATCCAGTAAGACTATCGTGTGTACATACATCATTGAATCACTTAACCTTAGATACTCAGGCCCTCATTAAGTAAGCAATCGAATTGTTTAAACCATGCAACATATAGTTAAACAGTGTGCTCTTAATTGTTTAGTTAAATAACTGTCAATTTTAGTGTGTATCAGCCTTAAGAAAAAGTAAAAGTAGTCGGATTTCATATGCATCGAGTTATCTTAGTTTAAGGTTAACATGAACCTTATTGTACAATGGTCTTCATCTCTTGGTAAATGAATAAATTGATCCTATTTCATTCTTTATTTTGAGTATCTTTGCTATGAATTTAGCATCTTATCTTTGTTATTGTTCCAATTTGATTCGGGCCCAGTATGTAGCATAGGCCTGAATCATCACACAAAGTTGAACAAATGCCTGAAGACAACCTGGGTTTCTAAGGCCTGGGCAGACCTAGCCCTTGTTTAAATAAGGGCGCAGAGGCCCAAGCCCAGTAAAGGCCACGACAAGGGCTTGGGCCCAATTCTTAAACGATAGTTCAAATATAACTAAGAATAAAAACACGTATAGAAAAAATGTAGTGAAACAATAGGATTGAGCCTTTAAAAAACTAAATTGGGACGAGCCTCACATGACACCAAATAGCGGGGCCCTCAAATAAATTTGTAATAAAATTTAGACTCGGAAGAACCGTTTTATCGAATTTCACGGTCTTTCCCGAAGTTAATAAAGACGATAGACTCTTTATGGACGACTTTAATAAAATACTTTCTTAAGTACGGGTGCGCATTTATGTGACCCAAATCTTACTCTCGGCGAAACCGAAATACATCAAAGTCACAGGCGTACTGGTTGCGGTGTGACTCGAAACGTATTTTAGGGACGTCGCAATTCTCCTAAAAAATTTAAAAGCGGGACATTAATAGCACATAATTGAAATATATAAAGAAATCAGATAAAAACAAAAATTGCAGTTGAGCGACCGAGCTTAAACCACGGAATCCGGGAATGCCTAATATCTTCTCCCGGGTTAACAGAATTCCTTATCCAGGTTTCTAGTTTCGCAGACTATATTACAGAGTCATAAATTTCCTTGGTTCGGGATTAAACCGGTGACTTGGGACACCATTATTCTTCCAAGTGGCGACTCTGAATAATTAAATTGATCCCGTCCCGATTGTCCTTAAAATGGAAAAACTCCTTCCCTGATTATTATTGTATCCCTTTCCGGGGCGTAGTGGTAAACAGTGGCACATATACTTATGTGTGAAAAAGGAGGTGTGACAGGTACAACAATTAGAATCAACACAGGCAATGCAACAGTAGCTAGAATGAATCCTAACGAGCAATTAAATCTTAACACAGCAACAAAGCAATAGAGACCCAATGAAAAGCAGAAATCCACACGGCTTTAAGTATGAACTTCAACTAGAAAACCCAGGCAGCTATATCTACGATACTGTGTATAAAGTTTTCTGAAAATTTTGATCTCCAAAATCCAGCCCTTAAACGGGCTCTAAATGGGGGTATTTATAGGTGAGAGATGGTGAAAATTTTGGGGGGAAAAGCTAGAAAGTAATTCTAGTTCCCTCCCCTCCTTTTTACCAATTCTTACATTTTAATCCCATTTTCTGTTATGAAATGCCTTCCAGCATGTGCTGGAATGTTCTATTTGATTCCTTTTTGGGGCTTTTACTATTGTGCCCCTACTTGTTAGTGTTATTTACTAAGTTACCTTTTATTTAGGACTAATGTGCCCTTAATCTTGTGCAATATTGCAGAAATCATGAGCCTAACGCCTCATTTGTTTTTTTTAAGATTAAGACGTCTGAATCTGAATGTACATCTGAATATCAAGATGTGTATTAAGATTAAGACATCTGAATTTGAATACACATCTGAATATATTAAGATGTGTATTAAGATCTGAATACTAAATAATTAAGACTGTTTGATTTTTAACATCTGAATATATAAAATTTAACTCTATTAGAAAATTAATAAACATAAAATTCAAATAAAATACTAACTAATCTAATATTTTATCAATAAAATTTATAGTTTTTAAAAATATGATAGTTGTTGATGGTGATGGTTAACGGGTGAATACCGATTAGCAACAGTGGATGGTGGTAGTATTGATTGATGATGATGGTTCATGCTAGTAACTAGTAGCTATTGGTAGTGGTGGCGATTATGTTTCAGGATGGTGATGGTGGTGGTGGTGGTGGTGGTGGTGGTGGCATATAATAGTTAATAATGGCGGGTGGTGGTAGTAGTTGTGACTGAAGAAGATGGTGGGTGGGTGATAGTAGGTTATAATGATGGCGGCGTGATGGTGGTGGTGGTGAGGTTGGTTGAGCATGGTGGTGGTGGTGGTATGGTGGTAATTGATAATGGTAGGAGGTGGCATCAGTTAATAATAAATATATGATAGCATCTTAATGAAATTAAGTCTCTGTTATAGATCTGAATCATACAAACCTATTCAGACCAATTAAGTGGTTGTGAAGTAAAAAACAAACACACTAAATGATTAAGATCTAAATAATTAAGATTCAGATTTTAAAAACAAACGCACTTAATGTCTGATATCTGAATGATTAAGATTCAGACATCCATTAAGTGCAAACAAATGAGGCCTAAATGTCTTTAGTGTCCCTATAGGCTCTATTAAATCCACAACTTTGCCATTTTCTATTCCCTATATGCCCTCAAGGGCATTTACTATTTACCCGACCTGTCCAGGTTAGGTTTTCTGCTTTTTAGCTCTTATTTAATTACTGGTCAGTATTTACATTAGTCTTTAAGACCTGGCCAGATTAAACTTTAATTCATTTCAATTTTAACCTCTTTTATTTCATTTTCTGTTATTGAAGCTAGTTTGCAGGACTAGCCTGCTTAATTATTCAGAACTATACTTGTTTAAGATTTGGCCAGTCCAAAGTCTGGACTTAGCCTTGCAGTTTTGGGCCAAATAGTGAACACATGCTGGCTAAGACTTTGCAAGTCTAGCCAACTAGTGAACACAGGCCAATTGGGACCTTGCAAGTCTAGCCTATTAGACTTAAGTCAATTTTATTACATACTTGGCCTATTTAATACTTAGCCAGTGCTTTTAACTTATTAGAGTTGGTCAGTTACAAGACTGACCACTCTTTGTTATTCATTTCACTTGTGACCTCTTTTTGTAGTTTTCAATTTTAACCAATTTTAAACTATTTAAAACATGTTTTCAAATTTAACCACTTTTCAGGTTACTACACTACTGCACCTATAACCAATTCCACCTAAACATACCAGGTATTAACAGTAATCAACTAACACAAAATTGTTGCAAACATAGCCCTTTTCACACAAAATTGCATACATAGCCATGAAACCAGAGTTACTTATCTTTTAACCAAAACTCAGAGAAGAGATTGAATATTGTTGAATTTCAATCAAAGACCTATAATTCAGATTCCAAAACACAGTATATCAATTGAACATGAAGCAGGCATAGTCAAAACTTTTCTTATGTTTAAAGGCTACTGAAAACCCTATGTTTACATGTTCTTGACCAAGCACAGATGGGTAGAACTTATGAAAGAAGCTTCAAAAGAAAGCATGGTTTAAACAGAACAACAGAGATTTCTAGAAGATGAGGACTAATCTGAACATGCAGTGATTCATACGACTAAAGAAGAAAATCTAAATAGAAGACATGATAATAGACATGAAGATGAAGAAGAATTAATCAAAGAAAACAGGTCTTAACAGAGAAACAGAATAAACAGGGATTTTTCAAAGACGATAAACTAATCTATCATGCAGTTGCTTAAACGGCTAACATACTAGAAACATACTGGAAACAAAAGAATCAAACAAAGACAAACAAAAAATCATAGAAAAATAAACAAAAAAGGAAAAAAGGACTTAGCTTGCAGGATTTGACTCCTGAGCTTCCTTTTTTGGTTATTTCTTTTTCTTTTCTTTTTTCCAGTTTTTTCTTTTCTTTTTCTTATTTTTGTTTTTCTTCTTTTTAGATCCAAGACTTCGAATTTGAAGTCTTTTGTTTGGAGATGGGTGTTAGAGGTGAAAATGTGAGATTTTTGGGTGGTGGTTTGTTTGAGTCGACCGGATTTAGGGTTCCAGTGACCTATTTATGAAGATTCGAGCAAATGGAGTGATATTCGAGAGAAAAGGTTTGTGAGGGGTGATAGATCAGGGGATGAGGGTTAGGTGGTGTTAATCTGGGAGCCGTTCTCATAGGTTTTGGTCACCGGAGATAAACTCCGATGACCGAAATTTCAAGAAGCTAGGGTTTTTAAGGTTTCTTGGGGTTCTCATGGTGGCTGATGGTGGGGAAACAAAAGAAGGGAGGTTTGAGGGTAAGGGATGGCCGGAGACGACCATGGGAGAAGGCCAGTCTCCATGGTCGGCGGTGAGAAGGAGAATATGAAGAGAGAAGAAGATAGGAAAAGGGGCGGCTAGGGTTAGGGTAAGTGGTGAAATGGCCAGTCTCTCTTAGAGACGGGGTTTAAATACCCACCAAGGTTGACTGGTCCTTGGCCGTTGGATCAATCAAGATCGACGGTCAAGATTATTTTGCATTAAAACGGTGCCGTTTAAAGTTAGGTGGGGGTGAGCTTTTGTCCGTTAGATCATAAGGCTTGGACGGTCCAAATTAATTCCAAAATCTTTATTAATTTAATTAACTCCGGATAAATTCTCAGCCGTTGGATTTGGAGAGATGAACGGCTGAGATTGCTTCAATTTAAATCATTTAGACCGGGTATCTGAGAATGCTTTGGGCCAATGTATTTGGGCTAGCATTTGGCCCAATTCCCTTTCCTTGTATTTTTCTTTGTATTTTCTTTTGTATTTTGATAATTTTTTGTGGTATTTTCTTTTGTATTTCCATTTTTCTTTTTATATTATTTTCAATTATTCAATTTCATACTTCCTCTAATTTTCTGATATTTTTTGACAATTTTCTACTACTTTTCCTTAATTTCCGTTATTAAAGCCTTATTTTTTTGTTAATTTTCCTTTTTAACTATTTAGATTAAAATACTTGTATTTAACCTTCTTTTTTTTGATTTTCTAATTTTAATCTCTAATTGTTCAATCACACAAATGCATCTTATTTCAATCAAAACATGTAATTGCATCCAAAAATATTATTTATTTTAATTTTAGAATTTATTGCTTAGGGCAAAAATCACGTGCTCACAATAATAACTTGACTTATGGCTGCTGAAATCTTGGTTAAAGAAATCATATCAATATACTAACACTGACGATATGTTGGAACAAAGTACCTCATCTAAACTTAAGTTATTCTAACAACCAAGTAAATCATCGCCATCAATCGTTTTGACAGTAAGTTGGGGAGGATATAAAACTTTAGTTATTGGTTCAATTGTACCTATAACTTTCGAAGTGAATTATAAATTTATATATATAACATCACTAACATTGCAATAGATTAGTAGACATGAACCCATAATTTTATAAATATTATAAGGTTAATATCAAAAACCTTAACGGTTGAACCCATAGAGTTTTAATTTTGGATCCGCCTCTGGCAGTAAGGTAAGTCTTCACTACAACTACAGTCATTTGTGGTAACAACTATTAATAATATTATCATTTTTCTCAATCTTATCCATTAAAAAAGGCTAAGAAAAGTTCTTTTATTTATTTTTATTCAAAAGGACGAAGCTAAAGACTCCAATTCAAGGACTGCTACTAGAATTTACCATTAATCGAGAAGTCATATGTTCCCGTGAGTTTGTTTAGTAATTCATATTCTCCACTCTTGAGCTTATTTTAAAATTCCTGAAAGTAGCGAACATATGGAGAAGGAAAAAATTAAGCATCGGCAAGAAAACAAAACAAATTGCAACACAATGGGCAATCTTTCAACTCGTAATTCCCATTTTTTTTTTCCTTTCTCTAAAGAAGGTCAAGTTGGTAACAACGTCATATATTGTAAGACAATTGCAAACTCTCTTTACAGAAGTGATTGCCTTTAAGGTGTTAAAGGATTTAGAGAAAAGAACTTTTGCAAGACAAAGAGAAAAAGATATCGACATGTCTTCTTCTATTTTTCATTCTCACTCGTCCTTTCTCAATTGGTGAAATAGTAGAAAAACTGTAAAGATAGGAGGGCTAAATGGTATTTAGAAAATTCAAATCTTCAAAGTAAGAAAGAATGTATATAATAATAGAAACTTGCCTGAAAAGGAATGCGCCCTTGTTTCTTACGTCACTATTTATTTTCTGCAATTAACAAAAGATCAAAAAAATTAAAATTTGCAATCAGTTGACGGTAAAAGTATGCGGTCGGCTTTTTGATGTAAACATTTCAATAAAATGATAGTAAAGTATATCGCATATATAGATATGTTATTTAGTAGTTTTATTTTTCTATTAAAGACTGGGATTAGTAGTCTACAATGTCATACACGATAGCACACAAATGTATGACATAACTCATAATACAATAGAGTTTCACTCCACTTTCTTTACTTTTTCTGTGTTCCTAACATTTTCCTAAATTTTGGGAGTATCATTATAAGGTGAAACCATATTTTGCTCATTGCAGAATATTATCCACAATCAATCAACTGGAGTTAAACTTTTAAATGGATAGAGAATAATAACTGAATTGAGGAAGTCTATATCTCATATGATACGTAATCTTTTTTACATATGTCCAACAATACTTGTGAGCACAATGATCACTTAATAAAGAGAAAATGTAAATAGCTTTTTCTAAGAAATTCAGCTTTCTAAGGCCTTTTTCCTACATACAAGAAAGCTACTGTATTGAAGAAGAACAACCATGTACGAACCTTTTATTTTCCTAATAATATTGTTGACTCTTCTATTGCATCCATCAAAGTCTATTTACACGTTTGTTTTAACCTTTTGCTAAGGCAAGGAAAAAGAATTTTCGAACAATACAAAAATATAAATCGAGAATGGGCAAAGAAAAAAAAACCATCACGAAGGATAGTAGATTTAAAAACCAGAAAATAATTTGCAGAACCTTGCACCGAAACATATGTATGTAAATTAGAAGCTGCTAATATAATAATCGGATTAAGGAAGATAAGCCTCAACCTTCAGCGTGAAAACTTGTAGTAAAATCCCAAAAATGGCTAATAATACCTGATTATTAAGATATACTACTTTATAATAAACATAAAGTTTTCAAAAGCAATATACTTTTAGTTCTTGATCGAAGTAAGAACATAAAGTGACCAACTTCAAAATCACCTAATTGAATGTCAATTTAGTCACAGGTGCTACAATTCTGATAGTACAAGGAGAGGATTAGTGTGATTGATGAGATCAAGAATTGAATTAACCTGGTTTGGCCGCACTCGGCAGATGTGGTTGCTATTAGGGTTGTAACCTCTGTTATTCGGCAAGTGAAGAAAGTGATTTCTTTTATCTGAAATCTTCAGTTCCGTGGTTCACTGCAAAATGGAACTTTGATTTTAGGTTTTTTTTTTTTAGACAAGTGGATGTAATTATACAAACAATATGAAAAGACTAAACAACAAAGATAAAAACTTCTAGTGTATCAGATTAGTAATAGAGATGAAACTGAGTTTGTACCAATGGAGAGAACTCCTCTCAGTGGTTTTAACCGAAAGAAATTATGGGAAAAAAAAAACGGAAAAACTATTGAAAGGAACGGTTATTTTTGCTGGCAATTATTTTTGGGCTTTAAAGAATAGTGACTGTTGGAATCTGCAGTAAAATAACCGACCGTTGTTCTTTTGGACGAGAATTTGCAAATAAACCAGGAAAAAGATAAATTGAAATGCTGGCCAAGTAGAGGTGCCATGTCAGCATTAATTGGCCTCTTTTATATAGAGATAAGATAAGATATAGAGATTGTTAATGTTGAAAGATTTTTAAAGTATACTAAGGGGTTGGATTAAAGTGCTGTCTTCCTTTCTTGGAGTATTTGAATAAGCGGCCATTTCAAATCCAGCCGTAATATATCTATTTGGGTTTCACTTTTTGACCAGTGAGGTAATTTTATTAACTATTCTGTGGCAAGAAGGGGCAAATGTACAAAAAGGACCATGCTCTTTAGGAGTCCATCCTACACAAAAACGTCAAAAACTCATATAATTTGTACAGCCTTCAATTTACCCTCAAGCATCTGCAGTTGCACAACTAAAATTTGCCAAAAAGAAATCTTCGATTTTGTTACTTCCACACGTTATGCATGCAGGACCAGTTCTCCAAAAACTTCACCTTGCCTTGTTGATCTTTTGCCCTTGTCAGCTTTCAAAACTATCCGTCACTTATTGAAGCATGACCAGATGCGCTAATATAAGAAACGGGTCTGCTAGGTGGATCCAACACGCACTCGGCGGCCTTTTTAAGAGCTTGAGCAACATAGCTTCTAGGTCAAGAAATGAAGAAAGTTGCCATTGCTATCTTCCTTTTTGAGATAATTTTCTTTGGAAACAATGATTGCAAACTAGTGTCCCCATGTTCTATTTCACATGAAGGCGTTTGATTGATACCGAGTTTAAGATGTTTGTTTGACTTATGTATTATATTAGTGGTAATAGTGGAGAGTATTAAAATTGTGAATTGGAAAGTTAGTTCGAAAAGAATTTGATTAGTTAAATGAATTTGAATATTTGATTTTTTCTTCTTTCCACAAAAAAAAAGTTTAGAATATGGTGTGAAATATTTTGGAACGTCTAAGATATAAAGAGTATCATATTAATTTGAACAGAAAAAGTAATTCATCGGTCATTTTGCTCCTGCTTCTTTTTTGAATTGTTCATCATTTCTATTCAGCATATGTTCTTAGTTTAGTCCTTTTAAAATGACTGTTTTTGCATCTGATCCGGAAATTATGAAGAAATCATCATTGCTTTGTGCCAGTTCCTTTTCACTCAACTTGAATTTTGTTTTTGTTAAATATCCCCAATTTTATGCCCTCTGTTTGATTTAGTGAACACATATTTGGCCCTTAGTTTCTTGGCTGACTAAATTTTCAATAAATGCAGGTACAAGAAGCTTTTGTCCAGTGTTGACTTGACAAAAGATTTTTTCTACAGTTATACCTATCCAATAATGCGAAGCTTGCAAAAGAATATCTTGTCTACGGGTGAGGATGGGATGCCGTATGACAATATTTTTGTCTGGAATAGTTATCTAACACATACAATTCGATCAAGATGCAAGAACACAATGTGGACAATTGCTTTAGTTCATGGGCACTTTAAGCAGGTGTTTGCTTACTTTTCTGTATATTTTTGTTGATAACCAAGAAATCCTCGAGGGCCAGTAGTGCATGGTTCGAAACTTGGTGGATAATGGGTCCGCTTCTCTACCCTTCATTATATTGATATGGAAATGAAAATCCATGGTTGTAGTATAGAAAGTTAAATTTACTAGATATTTTTCCTTGCATCTGATTCTGAGATGGCTAATTACAATGACATGGGTTAGCTTGTGTTGTTTCCCCTCCAACACCTAGCATATAAAACTAACCAGTGAATATATTTGAATTGCAAATCACTGTGAACTTCATTTCCTGTCTTAGCTTCATGCCAACAGTCTGATTCTTCGTGTAGTAAATGAGTTCGGTATGTATTTTTTGTGTTTAGTCCATTTTTAAGTGGTCTCTATGAAAAGGACATAACCATGAGACAGATCCATTTCCCTTATAAATATTCTTCAGAAGAAATACTTCAGGAATGTTGGTCCAAATCAATGTGGTCCTCCAAATATGAGGTTTTGACCAGTTGGCTTGAGCTGTTATTTTGGAAATGAGACTATCTACCTGTTCTCAGCATACTTAGCTTGCTATCTTCTCCTTTAATTTCTATTTTCATATTTATTGTGATATATCCCTTAAACAATCCCCTGAGTATTTCAGACCAGATGATGATAAATTGATTGGACACCTAATATCTATTCTTTGCTTAATGCTTGCAGACTAGGCTATCAATATTTGGGAAAGACTTCAGTGTTTCTCTTGTTTCTAGGCATTCTCGGCATTTTGCTGGAACACGGTATGCACTACCCTCTTTTTTCCTTTAATTATTTTTCTTGTAATTTCCAGAAGTTTTTCTTTTGCTGGATACTGGATGTTGGTGAGACTCACCAGCCTGCTCTTATGTTTAAGCTTTAGCTTTTAGATGAGATGGTCACACACTTCAACACATACATGTTGCATTAACACTTAGAATTAGTGTTGGGAATTACAGACACAACTGATGGGTCATACTATAGAACTACATTATGCGGACCCCAGGGAAACCTTGAAGAAAAGAGACAATAGATATTTCAAGGATTTGTTTTAGTTCCAAACTGAAATTTTCATCTCTAAGACCACTCCTTTTCGGATAAAGAAGTATGTGCAGACGGAATTGCAGTTGAGAAGTACTGATATTGTGCAGTCTGTTTTACTGTTAATCCTAATTAACGCTGTTGTATCTTTGTTCATATTTCTAGATGCTTCATGTTTTGGTAAATCGGAGGTGATCTAATTTTTTACTTGCCTTGGAACTTAAATATAGAAATAAAACAAGAAGCTTTTTTTGAATTCTTGGTTGGGGCCATTCATATTCATGATTTTATTGGGTGATGAGAGGCTTAGAGGTTTATGGTTAGTTGGTTGTTAAAAATGAAACATGTCTTATCACATTTCAACCGTTTTGAAAGGCATCAACATCGAGTAACTTACAATTCTATCTAGATCAGTCTGGCTTAAGAGCGTTATGGGAGTATGGAAATTTAGCCCATTTTGATTATATTTTGTGGAAAAGCTTTGCCTTCTAGAAAACCATCACGTCTCTGTTGTTCTCAATTAGGAAAGCTGAATGACTGAATATTCCTGTTAATGGGCGAACTGACACTTCTATGATCTTTCCATGTGCGAAGTCTTACCAGTAAATGTTCATGCTGCAGTTACTTGAAAAGGGGAGTTAATGATCATGGAAGAGTGGCAAATGATGTCGAAACTGAACAAAATTGTGCTTGACGAAGAAGCTGGCTCAAGCAAAGGGAAAATGAGCTCTGTTGTTCAAATGAGGGGCTCTATTCCTCTTTTCTGGTCACAAGAAGCTTCAAGATTCAGCCCAAAACCAGATATAATCTGTAAGATGTAAGATAATTCAATCGTAGTCATAGCAGAAATTAAGACACAATTACGCAATCAATCTAGAGTTAGAGTCTAAGGAAGCGTACCCTTAAACTCCATGTTTCAGCAGGGATAGCAAACGGGGATTAAGCCTGAGACCAACTTCCACAATCCACTAGCTACGCGCTCTCACAGCCTGGAGAACTTGACTGATGGGACGTCTACCGTTACCACGTATTCAAGAGCAGAATACGCTAGGGTTTTATAATAGGTAGAGAAAGGGGGGTTGACCTCTATTTATAAAGAATGCCTACACATCACAGGCCAATAGTTATTGGGCCTCACTTATCCACACACATAATATTTAATATTAGGCCTTTTTATTTTATCCACCACTTGGGCCACATCACTATCCTTTCAAGCTATAACCAATTAACGTAAGTCCAAATTCCAACATTCTCCCACTTGGACGCCAACGTTAATTGAGGACACGAAAATAATTTTAAAATATTTGAGTTTTAAAAAATCATTTTGAAAAAAAAGGATTTTAGACTCTACAGTGGCCACACTACTTACATAGCCAAGGATAGAATGTCCCGTATACCAATCCATTCAGTCTCAATAGAGAAGACTAACAATGAATCATAGCAGGCATCACACCATTTTAAAGTATGAATTCCATCTACGACCACATGTGCTAGAATTTCCATCAACATGGATCAAACATGTGTGCTAAGCAGTTCATCTGTCTAATCAAGGTGAATAATTCACACCTCTTAGAAAGAAATAATCCTCCAAGTGATATTATAACCATATCACCTCAGGAGCCTCCAAGTGAATCTTAATCATATCACCTCAGGAGGGTTCCCTTGTGCCTTACCCGGGGTAATCAAGGCAACAAGCCGCAAGACTCAAATATATCATGAGTTTATGCAATGTCCGATTTGAAACAAGATTAAATAAATTATCATGTTAGTCATAAGCATAACAGATATCAAATAACATAAGTTTGCATAAAATAGAATTTATCAAAAGCAATATCATAGTCAGCAATTACAAAGTAACTCCCACTGACTAAAGCACATCAAAAGAATCTAAAATACCCATATTTTTAGCATGTTCATTAAACACTACAGGCGTGAGACCTTTAGTCAAAGGATCAGCCAACATAGATTCTATGCTAATATGCTCAATACATATATCACCTTCTTTTACCATGTCTCTAACCTTAAGAAACTTAAGGCTAACATGCTTAGAGCCTCTTGTTCTCTTGTTATTCTTGGAGAAGAACACAACTGCACTATTGTCACAGAAAATAGTCACCGGCTTAGATATAAAATCTACAATTTGTAATTTAGTAAGAAAATTCTTCATCCAGACAGCATGTGAAGCAGCCTCAAAACAAGCAATAAACTCAAATTCCATTGTAGATGTAGCAGTGATACTTTGCTTCTCACTTTTCTAGGAAATAGCACCTCCACCCAACATAAAAATATACCCAGAAGTTGATTTCATAGTATCTTGACAACCTGCAAAATCAGAGTCTGAATATACTAGAAGATCCAGATTATCAACCTTTTTGTATACAAGCATGAAGTCTTTTGTGCGTTGTAGATATCTCATCACTTTCTTTGCAAGCCACCCAATGTGCCCACCCAGGATTAGAAGAAAATCTTCCCAACATGTTAACAACAAATGCAATATCAGGCCTTGTACAAACCTGTATGTACATTAAACAACCAACAACACTTGCATATGCCACATCTTTCATAGTTCTCATTTTGACTTCATTTTTCGGACATTGATTCTTGCTAAGTTTGTCTCCTTTTACAACAGGTGCAATACCAAGTCTACAGTCTTGCATATTGAAAGTTTTAAGAACACTCTCAATGTAGGAACGCTGTGATAAACCCAATAAACCACGTGACCTATCTCTTTTAATTTCTATCCCAAGAACAAAAGAGGCTTCGCCAAGATCTTTCATATCAAAAGACTTGGACAAAAATTGTTTGGTCTCATTCAATAAGCCTAAATCATTTGTAGCAAGCAAAATGTCATCAACATAGAGAACCATGATAATAAAATTACCATTAGCTATTTTAAGATAAACACATTCATCAAGCTTATTTTCCACAAATCCAAATTTTGTAATAATTTCATCAAATTTCAAGTACCACTGCCTGGAGGCTTGTTTAAGCCCACAAATGGATTTGTTAAGCTTACACACTAGATGTTCTTTACCAGCTTCTTTAAACCCTTCAGGTTGAACCATGTAAACCTCTTCAAGTAGACTCCCATTCAGGAAAGCAGTTTTAACATCCATCTGGTGTAATTCTAAATCAAAATGAGCCACAAGAGCCATCACAACTCTAAATGCATCCTTGGATGAAACAAGAGAAAATGTTTCTTTATAATCAATACCTTCTTTTTGAGTATAACCCTTAGCAACCAACCTTGCTTTATAACGGTCTATATTTCCCTTGGAGTCTCTTTTGGTTTTAAACACCCATTTGCAACCAATAGGCCTAAAACCTACATGCAATTCAACTAACTCCCACACTCCATTGTGCTCCATAGAGCGCATTTCATCTTTCATTGCTTCACGCCATTTATCAACAAATGGAGAAGAAATAGATTGAGCATATGATAAAGGATCAGTCAGCTCTCCAATATCACTGAGATTTTCAGTCACATACACGATAAAATCATCAGAGATGGCAGACCTTCTTTCTCTTTGTGACCTACGGAGTGGTTCATTTTGAATATTTTGCTCAGGAACTGTGGGATCTGCCTCATTGTTCCCTTGATTCTCCCCTTCATGAATAGGTTGGTTTACCACCTTTTCATGCATAACATGTATAGGGACAATGACTTCCTTCTCTTTCAATACAATTTCCTTACCACATGAACAATCACAATCACAAACATCATGCTCAAGAAATTTTGCATTAATAGACTCAACGATTCTAGTGCCACGCCCATGACAGAAAAACCTAAAACCCTTAAAGCGGTCAGGATATCCTATAAAGAAACAACTGGTAGTTTTAGGATCATTTTTTTTTCAGTGGGTGAATAAATACGAACTTCAGCTGGACATCCCCAAATGTGAAAATGGTTCAAGCTAGGTTTTCGGGTTGTCCATAGTTCAAAAGAACTTTTCAAGACAGATTTTGTAGGAACTCTATTTAGGATATAGCTAGCTGTTTTTAAGGCTTCACCCCAAAGAGACTCAGGTAAGCTAGTCCTTGACATCATACTTCTCACCATTTCCACGAGAGTACGATTTCGTCTTTCAGCCACACCATTTTGCTCAGGAGTACCTGGCATGGTATATTGTGCTACTATCCCACATTCTTGCAAAAATAAAGCAAAAGGCCCCATACATTGACCAGACTCATCATATTTTCCATAGTACTCACCACCACTGTCAGACCTCACTATCTTAATGGATTTCTGTAACGACCCTAGTTCACCAATCGTGAACCTGTCATGACGGCACCTAGTCCCTGCGACTAGGTAAGATAACAATACCTTGAAAAGTCATCAATAAAAGTAATAAAATACTTATGATTGGTTAAAGTAGGTACATAAGGTCCACTAATATCAGTATGAATTATTTCTAAGAGTTCGGAACTCCAAGTGGAACCCTTTCTCTTAATCTTGGTCATTTTACCCTTAACACAATCTACACAAATTTCAAAATCTTTTGGATCAAGAACAGGTAAAATATTTTCCTTTATCAATCGTTCAATTCTTTCTTTAGAAATATGACCAAGACGCCTATGCCATAATAGGTAAGACATTTTACTCATAGCAGACCTTTTGTGGGCAATATTTTCAACATGCATTGCGGAAAAAGTTTCATTAAATATATTCAAGCGATATAGACCATCACTTAAAAAGGCATCAGCAACAACATGTGAATCATAGGAAATTTTAATAATACCATTATTTTGTTGAAATGAATAACCAGCTTTGTCCAAAAGGGAAACCGAGACTAATTTCCGCCTCATAGACGGTACAAAAACAATATTTTCTAAATGAATACTAGAATTATTCTTAAAAGGTAAAATAGATATCCCTATAAACTCTACTTTTGCTTTGAGTCCATTGCCCACAACAACACTGGCTTCATCCTCTTTTGGCTTCCGTTTGCTTACTAGGTCCTGCAAGTCATTGGTTACATGAACAATTGCACCACTATCCAACCACCAAGAATTTAAAGGAACATGAACAAGACTAGTTTCAAAGCAGACAAAAGCCAAAAGTTTACCTGATTTCTTTTTCAGAGAACAGCCAGATTTCTTATGACCTACTTGTTTGCAATCCCAGCACTTGAGTTCTTTCTTAATTACAGCTTGAGGACTAAGAGGATTATGAGACTGACCTTGGTTACCACCGGGCTTATTAGTATGACCACTATTACCACATGGACGATGAGACTGTCCATGTTTCTTTTTGTGAAATTTGGGTCCAGCTTTTCTTTTGTAAGATGGGTAATGAGCTGACTTAGACGAACTAACAAAGTTCACTACACCCTCAATTTTCTCCTTTTGGATCCTCCCTTCCTCTACCACACAAACAGTAATAAGTTCATCAACACTCCACTTATCCTTTTGGGCATTATAGGTTGTCTTAAGTTGGTTAAACTGCTCAGGAAGGGACCTTAGAGACTGGTGAACAAGAAAATCATCAGTAATGGTTACACCTAAATTATTCAGTTTGGTAGCAATGTTAACCAGTTTCATAATGTGATCACGGACACTACCTACAAGGTCATACTTTATGGTAGAAAAGGAATCAATTAGACTTCCTATCTCAGCTTTATCAGATTCTAGGAATTTCTGTCCAATGGCACTCAAGAAATCTTTTGCATTTCCATTATCCTTAATTGCACCTTTTATGTGATCAGAAATGGATCTCTTCATGATCATAAGACTCAATTTATTAGCCTTGATCCATTTTTCATACTTAGCCTTTTCATCAGTAGTGCTAGTAGTTGTAGGTTCAGCAGGTTTCTCTTCAGTCAATGCAAAGTCCAGGTCCATTAGACCTAACACTATTTCAACATCCTGTTTCCATTTCTTGTAGTTGCTACTAGTCAAAGTTTCAATAGAATTCAACTGAGTAGTCATGTTGCTAACAAGCTGTATAAGCAAACAACACAAAAATTAGATAGAATTATGGGCAGGAATATATCAAATCAAAAGAGTCAAAGACATCCATTACACCCCTCCTTTGGGTAGAAGATGCAACTGTCTCCTCCTTTAAAAAATCAAGGAGTCCAAGGCATTCATTGCATCCTCACCTTTGGGCAAGAGATACAAAGCCTCCCCTTATTATCCAAGAGTACAAGGCATACATTGTGTTCTTCCTTTAGGTAAGAGACACAAAACCTCCTCTTAAATCAGATTATCCTTATTCATTTAATTTAGATATATACATGAGAATCCAAGATATTAAGCTCCATCCTTTGGGTTGAAATATAATATCTTATCTCATAAATTAATTTAGTATCACTAGTATCAAAAGGTAAACCTCCAACACTAGCGTTCACTCTATTAAGGATAATTTATACATGTGCATTGAGAATATTTCAATGACTTAAATAAACAGGCCACTTTGGTGGAAACTATTTAGTAATCATAATCTTCAATCCACATATAAAAAAAAAATTCACATGCATAAAGTTCTAAGAATTTTCAATGACTCCAAATAAATAGACCACTTTGGTGGAACTATTTATTAATCACAATTTCTTAGTTATACATGTTAATACATGCGATAAAATAGCACCCATATAATTTAAACCTTTCAATTTCTTTCTTATATTAATTTTGAATTCAGTCTCGTTAAACTCCAAGAAACTTCATTAATCAAAATCCTTAATACAACAATCATGTCAGACACGAAATATAACATGTTTTTATAAGAAAAGTTGATCACAAATAATATATTATCAAACTAACAACCATTGCAGCGGAGCATATCATCTTAACTACAGATTTCAACTTCTCAAAATAATTTCATAATAAAGCTACTGTTATCCAATTTCTAAGGATAATAAACAAAACCAAATAGGGGAATCTTTCTATTCCAAAATTGCGCAGCAATCGGAATAAAAGTTTTAATAACAAAAGATCTTTGACCACTGTTTCCATCATTCGATCGACAAGGGTTAAATCTTATACCCGTTTTCTTTTGGTTGATAAATTGTTACATTAAATATGGGTTAAAACTCATTATGTAGAAACAATATACACGATTACAACCGCCGACCAGAAGTCTGCCGAAACAGCCGCACAATTAAACCTTTTTTTTTTAATTAATATCGCTATTCACAAATTAACAGAAGGATATAACGAATTCTAGAACTCAAGATTAATTCATTGATCTCAATCCCTGATTATGGTGGCTCTGATACCAACTGTAAGATAATTCAATCGTAGCCATAGCAGAGATTAAGACACAATTACGCAATCAATCTAGAGTTAGAGTCTAAGGAAGCGTACCGTTAAACTCCATGTTTCAGCAGGGATAGCAAACGGGGATTAAGCCTGAGACCAACTTCCACAATCCACTAGCTACGCGCTCTCACAGCCCGGAGAACTTGACTGATGGGACGTCTACCGTTACCACGTATTCAAGAGGCAGAATACGCTAGGGTTTTTCTAATAGCTAGGGAAAGGGGGGTTGGCCTCTATTTATAGAGAGTGCCTACCCATCACAGGCCAATAATTATTGGGTCTCACTTATCCACACACATAATATTTAATATTAGGCCTTTTATTTTATCCACCACTTGGGCCACATCACTATCCTTTCACGCTATAAGCAATTAACCTAAGTCCAAATTCCAACATAAGAGCCACTAAATTCTTGTACCTGATTGTTACTAGAGATTTTAAAGGTGGAGTCATGTGTACTTCCAATCTGACTTGAATGACTTACTTGTCTCCTTTCTGGTCAAGTGCAAAGATATGATCCTACTTATGAAGCAACAAGACTGCATTTTGAAGATCTTGCAAGGAGATATGGAAACCCAATAATCATACTTAATCTGATAAAGGTTTGTGCAAAACTGAATTTGGTGGCCTCCAGAAAATTTACATTGTGTTTGCTTCTTAAGTTGATTGGACTAATGGGTTGTCCACCTCCTGGGCACTATTTGCTTCAAACAGTTCTAGCCTTTGAATTCCAGCATCGAATATTTGCCTTTTAGAATTTCTTCAATTCTGTCATTTATGAATGTAATGACTGCAGACCGTTGAGAAAAGGCCACGAGAAATGATGCTGAGGCGTGAGTTTGCTAATGCAGTTGGGTACCTAAATCAGATACTTTCTGAAGAAAATCACCTGAAATTCATACATTGGGATTTTCACAAGTTTGCGAAGAGGTATCCCTTTTCTCCTTATTATCCTAATAAGTTAATCTTTTAAATCCTTTTTTTGCTAATTTCATCCTTGTTTCCGGTGTTAAGCAAATCTGCAAATGTATTAGCAGTTTTGGGTGGTGTGGCGAGTGAAGCACTTGATTTAACTGGGTTTTACTACAGTGGAAAGCCAATGGTTGTTAAAAGGCGGGCTACACAGCTCAGTCGTACAAGCACTGCGAGGTATTTTCAAGCATCTATTGACATTTGTGCTTGATCTATCGAGTATCATATTTGCAAGGCATGTAATGAGTTACTTACTTTGAGTCTAGTTTGTTGTTTACTGAACTTGCAAATGCTAAGGTGAGGCTATTTAGTTAGACATCATATAACTCACTTCTTTCTCTATTCCACGCCAGTCATTTTCTTCTTCTATCTCTTTTTCTCTTGTCTCTATAATTTTTTCTGACCTTTCATGAAGTTGGCGATAAGGATGTTGTAAAGCTTGTATGCTGTTTTCTCTCTCTCTCTCTCTCATAAAAAATTCAATATTCTGTTTCACTATGGTTCCTTCTCAGAGTGCCGCAAATAGAAAAGAGAAGAGTACAAATTGCTGGGAAAGGAATGTGATATTTAAATTGGATTACCTCTCTATTTGTAAATCAGTCTGTATCAAAGAGGAGTAGACTGTTTTCTGTTCTTTCTTTCTTCTATTCAAAACTTGTCTAGTGATAACTGGTTATTTGCAGAATGAAGGCTTAGATCTGAATAAAGATAAGATGTAGCACCATAAAAGGTGGAGGGAGAAAGGGGAGTAGAAAAGACAAAAACAGGAGAAAGTAGATAAAATTAAGAGAAATCAATTTCAGAAAGTGTTATTGATCAAGTCAACGTTTAGGTCTACTGTTGCTTCTCAGAGTGCCGCAAATAGAAAAGAGAAGAGTACAAATTGCTGGGAAAGGAATGTGATATTTGAATTGGATTACCTTTCTATTTGTAAATCAGTCTGTATCAAAGAGGAGTAAACTGTTTTCTGTTCTTTCTTTCTTCCATTCAAAATTTGTCTAGTGATAACTGGTTATTTGCAGAATGAAGGCTTAGATCTGAATAAAGATAAGATGTAGCACCATAAAAGGTGAAGGGAGAAAGGGGAGTAGAAAAGACAAAAACAGGAGAAAGTAGATAAAATTAAGAGAAATCAATTTCAGAAAGGGTTATTGATCAAGTCAACTTATGTTTAGGTCGTCCAAATAAAGTACACGGGGGTTTTATCTTTAGGATAGTGAGTTCTGAATAAGTTAGAACTCTTAAAACTATTCGAACGTTCCGGTCTGAGAATCCCTATGTTTGAGGTCGTGCAACTAAGCTCTCGATGATCGAGGTTAGATCCTCGTATATCACTCTCATACTGTATTTTTAGCTAAAACTAGTATACGTACCCGCGCGATGCGCGGATCATTGCAAATAAAAATAGTGCAATGAGAGATAATAGAAACCGACGTATATTATTGACTAAATTTACTGACCACATTCAAAAGAATTAAATAAAAAAAGAAATACATAAACTTTCATCTTATGTACTCATGTAAAGGTCAAGCAGGAAACTTGTCTCACATTTAGAAGAAATTCAATATAAATAATATATATAAAAAATAAAATAAAAAAGAGCATTCCTATGTTCCCCATAAAGAGTCTCGTTCCAAAAGCAGCACAACCTTACTAAGGCCTTAAAAGGGTAAAAATAGGTCTTTAAGCACGATAGGTACATGACTTAGAATGGGCAACAACAAAATTACCTTACTAAGGCCTTAAAAGGGTAAAAATAGGTCGTTAAGCACGATAGGTACATGACTTAGAATGGGCAACAACAAAATTTCAGTTAAATCTAACTTCAGTTGAATCTAATTTTAGTTCCAGTCCCAAACGAAGCTTCATCAAGGCGCCCAACCAGTGGCGGATTTAGGGTGGCGCAAGGGTGTTCACCCGAACACCCTTCGCCGAAAAATTACACTGTATATATAAGGTAAAATCTATTTTTTACCTTCATATATTAAGTTTTGAACACCCTTAACACTATCCAAAAGTGTAGTTTAGTGGTCAAGGGTGTTCAAAATTTACATAAAAGTCATGAGTTCAATTCCCACTAGCTACAAATTTATTTTTTGAACACCCTTCATGAAGGTTCTGGCTCCGCCACTGCGCCCAACTCGAACAAAATTCTATTTTATGCATCTCCAACACAAACCACGTAGTTTCTTTAATCTTGATCATTTTTCACCCTTCAGAGCATGAACGTCCTCCATGTAGTAAATAAAACATGTGCAATGACAAATATAATGACCGAAAAATAGCTTGAAAAAGTCATCCTTGAAAGTATGCTTGAGATCCAAAATAGGGTATTCTCATTTTCTTAAGAAATCAAGTAATAATCAACAAAAAAAATGCATAATTTCTCAATTTTCTTGTGGACAAATCATCAACCAAGTCTTGAGAGAATCAATAAAACCGTAGCTCAACTCCATCATCCTCTTATTGCACTCGAGATGATCATGCTAGTCCCACCCAATGACAATCTCTCTCAACAGAATAGCATCAAGTACTACTAATACCAATGAGAAATAGTCAGTAGAAAAAATATGTATAAAATAATGTATAATCAAAAATGTGTAACTACTAAAAAATACTCCCAACTACTTGTTTAAAGAAAAATAAGCTTTACCCCTACCGACTATTTTTCGTCATCCTCGAAAGAAGCACTTCTCTAAAATATGGAAATTTTAAGCCACTAAAACAAAAGTATAAATAATACGTAGTTTTTTGCCTCATTCATCATATTTTTCAAAATTATTCAAAGTTTCAAAGTACTGCACTTACTATGATAATTGAGCACTATTGAAGCTTAAACTTTTGGCTTAGCAAAATAAATGTGATTATATATAAACACTTCGATTTTATGAGGAGCAAATTGTAGATCTCAGATAAGTCCAAATATATTTTCAACACTTTCCTTCAGGCATAAGTTTCATATCCTTCTAACAAAGGTTTTAAAGTTACAGTACTAACAAAAATATTCATCGTTTATTTTAACACTTAATTGTATAAAGTTTAAAGCTTGGCTTATAATCATGACTCCAAATTGCACTGGTTAAACAGAATGATTTCCCTAAAGGTTGCAACAGTATAAAGTAGATTTACTCTCTTCAAATAAATATTTAGAAGCAGCGATTTTTATAAATATATATAATATATAAGTTATGAAGTTAAAAGTCAACAATGAGGGTCTCTAAACATGAATATATAGGCACGCACCAATACTTCATAGTGAAGCATAATAACCTATATTTTTTGTTGGTAAAAATAAATTTAAATCTTATAGACATGATATCTAAACATTAGTAAATTCCTTTCTTTAGCAACAATACTTCTGCAAATTACTTATTTTACATCACATTGGCCAATCCTAATAAAATCACAATAGCTTTTAGGCTGTCTGTTATAGAATATAAATGTGATTTGTAAAACATCTAAACACATGTATATCCAACTTAGTCGTTATTCTTCTATTTTAAGAAGCAACATGATTTCTGCTATATGGATAGCATCTTGTTCCTAATTCTTATAGATAAGGGGAAAAATACTCAAGGCATGATAAAAAATATACCTTAAATATGAGAATGATTCTTGTATTCACTCTACGCAGAGAGTAACAATCAGGTAAATGAAAGTAAATATTGCACTCAAAAATACCAACATCGCTACAATTACCACTGTCACAGGAGCAAGAAGGATTTGAGGATGTCCTGGTAGTTGATTCTCTAAACCCACTTGCCATATATTAAAGCTAAACATAGGAAATGACTACAATATAGTAAATAATTAATTAAATCAACAATTAGCAAACTACGACAATGCATATTAATCAATCAACTACACCTCAATATTAAATCTAGTTCAGTCAATAATTTGAATCTTTCATATATTTCACTACATTCAAAAATTGTGGCGAAGATACAGCCGAGAAAAAGGGTTCCATTGAATTACTTCCATTGAAAAATCGTATTGCAAATAGGCAAAACAGATATAGATAGTTTTATATGTATACACACACAATGGAAAACAAACATAGCTAGTTTAAAAATTATTTTAAGTCGCAGATCCGAATTTTTTGAAACACTTGTTAATATGCTTGGCTCTAGCACTGCTACAATATGTATCCTAAAATTAATTTCTCACTAAATTAAAATCCATCACCTTTTATAACCTATCGCATATATGAAAGATCTACATATAATAATTTCATCAAACAAACACACTGTTGGGAAACAATCATCACATTTTCAATTAGAAAAATTAAATAGCCCAGAAAATAGATATTTTTTATAAATTTATTTTAACCAATCCAGAGGTGATCTGACATAAAAGTTACTTGTTTTGGGAGTCGGAATATCTATATACTTTACCGTCTTCGGTCAAAGGGTTAAAATTATTTATTTTGTCAATATATATAACTTTGATCTATAAAAGAACATTTGCTATGTGCTAATCATGTGATTCAAGGCACTCCATCACTATTGCGACTATAAAGGGTATTATGAACCAATATTGCTAAGTTGTAAGATATGACAAAAATATGTAATATGACAAAAATATTTATAATTCTAGTATAGTGACTTAGTATAAAAGGATCCAAGAATATATAATGACTTACCACACATTATTCAATTGGCCCCTTTTCTTTCACCTAAAAGCACACGCCTTAGTATTTCAAAATTGTACACTGGCTCTCTCTTGCAGGTTCTATAAAGTGCACGATGTATACAAATATTAGTTATTACATTCTATGATGAAAAACCTAATGATTCTTCTTATTTTATTTTTTTGGAGTCAAAAGGAAACAACAAATAAGATGTACTTGAGAATGTTCATATTTTTAAATTTGTTCTGCTTCAGGCTATATAAGTAATGAATGAAAAGAAGCAAACTTTAGCAACCACAATCTCTAATTATAAAATTTTCAGAATAAATAAAATAGAGAATATATGTATTAATCTCAGTTCAATTGTAGAACAACAACAACAACCCAATTGCAGAACATACTTTGAATTAAATTTGGGGCCACAAATTATTGCGCTAGAAGAAGAGAAAAAAGATTCTTACATGGGTTAGAAGAGAATGTTTTAACTCTTTTTAGGTGTAACATCAAAGACTGCTCCAAATCCTGTCAATTCACATTGCATGATTGATAACGTCAAGTGCAAGCTTATATACACAATACAACAGGAAAAAAAAAAGAAAATCTTACCAAATGACTTATTTAATATAAACCTTCAGAATGAACAACTACTGATCTCTTCATGCCATGACTTTGTAGCTCTTTTTCCATCTTGCTTACCATCTCTTGTTTGTATACTCCAATAACAGCAAAAGCTATTCAAGTGGGTTTTCATTCACTCATTAGACACACAGAGAGTGCATTGTGCAGTAAAAATTACAGTTGATGGAAGGAATCGGCGGGGAATCAAGGCCTTTTCAGCAGGAACCAACATTCAGAACTGAACTACAAAACCAAATTAGAGATTTTCATTATCAGACCAAGGAAGCTATAATAGTCACTATTTTACATGAACAATTAGTACAATTCTTTAAACGTGAATCCTACAAACAAACTCTAAGGAAGATATAATTACAGTGAGACGTTATTGCCCATAGCTATTAGCCTATTTATATGTATTAGAAAAATGGATGGCAAATAAAATTTTTGAAAAGGCCAAATATCGATAAGGCTAAAAGCTTATTCATAGTTGTTGCTAATGGAACTATTGACCTCATAGCCCCACACATCAAAGTAAAATTCAATGCTTTCAATGAAGTTTGAGGCCGATACATTTGCTGGGTGACAATGTAAAAAGATCAGCAAATGAGATCCAGGAGAAAAAAATACACACAAAAAAACTCAAATGATAAAATTCTTGATGTTCATCACATTTACACTTTTAAGTGCAAAGACTGAATCTTTGAGAACCAAAACAAAACCAAAAAGGAAAAGAAAATGAACCCAGATGATAAAATTTTCTGATCTTTATAAAAATTTCAGATTTAAGTACAAAAGTTGATATTTGGAGAGAAAAAGATAGCGGGTACCTTTGAATTATTTTTTATAAGACAGTGAAGAAAGAGAGTCATGAATTGTAGTTGAAGATATAAAAACCATTGTCATTTTCCAACAGAAATCTTCAATTCAAACAATTAAAATTATTTTTGTTTATCCCTAATCTTTATCAGTACAACATTTAACGTGATTGACAACTTTTTTATACTGGAAAAGTATGGCTTTGTTTACACCCAAAAATAAAATAATTTTCCCGCAAAAAAACTGGCGTGAAAAGCATCTTTCTTTGCAGCAAAGTATACTTGAATTTTTTCCCACAAGAATAAGGCTATAGATGTACAATATAGTAATGACACCAATGTAGTGCCACCGCATCAATTCTCCAATTCAATCAAATGTTTGAAAGAAAGGTATAAATACAAAAGCGGTGAAAGAAAGTTACTTTTGCCTCTTATATTTTTTTATTACATTAGCGTCAAATGTACCAGCAACACGATTTAATGGCATAACTGCATAAGATAATGACTAATTTACGAACCTGCACAGGGATGGAAAATAAAAATGAAAAAGGCTGGCAATCACTTAAGCTCTAAATGTATCGAGTACTTAGCATATAAAGAAAGAAACCAAAATCTTTTTGTAACATATTATCAACAAAATATTTGTATACCTGGCATTGTATTGTGAGCTTCTTTGTAGATGAGAAATTGTGCGAATAAGGAGCTGGTTGGTTAATAGTAGCTAGAGAACTGAAATGAAAAAGTTCTTCAAATCGGTGGGGGAGATCTTATTACCATCCGCAAGCACAATTACAAATTTTTAGTTTCTCCACTGGGAAAGAAGCAAGGGATGCACCAATTCCTATAAATAAATGAAAAAGATTTTTAATGTTATTCAATTAGGTCACACAGTGAAAGCGAAACATCAAGTTTGTCCTGCAAGGATTAAAAAGAAGTAAATTTTAGCAACCACAATAGCACTGATGAAAATAAAATTTTCAGAATAAACAAAACAAAGAACAATATATCTATTGACCTCAAATCTTACCTTTTGAATGCTTGTTCTACAATGAAAACTATCCCACCTGAATCGGATTTTGAGAAATCAACTATAATGGAAGATTAAATTTTCTCCTTTCAATTGCCGGAACCCAAAGATATATCCCTCCACAAACATTAAAGCCAAACCCTAACCTAATCGTGAAAACCCAACTCAGTAATTTTCATTCGCGAATTGAGGAAATAAAAACTCATACGCTTAAAATTCATCTGCCTGGTCGAGTTCTGCAAAACATACTCATCAATTGATAAGCATGTATAGATATGAGAGAAGAATTTTAGTTGATTTGAAGATGAGAATAGAGCATGAAAGATACAAAATGGTGGGATGAAGTTTTTGTCAATAAACTGAATCTATTACTTCCACAAAAAATTGCAGGACAAAAACTGAATCTATAACTTCAACCAGAGTTCCGATTTAGGTTTTGATGCCCGCTTTTTGGAAGAGGATCGTGGAGTATTTTATTTCTCCCTTTCTTCTTATTTCTATGGAGTCTAATTTTTTGAATAGATAATCATGGATGAAGCGACGTGGGAGTCCAAAAAATATGGATGTGCATATGGAAAAAACTGACTGTAAACGTGGGAGTCAACTTAAGGCTTCTTCTGTAATTGGAAAAAACTGTCAAGCAATGTAACTTACACTGGGAAAAACTGTCAAGCAGTAGAATTGCAAAAAACTGTAAAGAAGTGGACGTGGGATGAAAACTGTGAAGTAGTGGAGTTGGGAAAAACTGTAAAGAAGTGGAGGAATTGGAAAAAACTGTTAAAGTAACGTGGGATCAAAATTTAAGTTTCTCTGAATGTGGGTAAAGTAATGGGTACAATTGACTGTAAAAGTGGGAGTCAACATATTTCAAATTTGAAAAAAATTTCCAACTTTGTTGGAAGCTTGTCTTAATTTCGCACACATGTCAACATATTTTAGCAGGGATATCAAACGGGGATTAAGCCTGAGACCAACTTCCACAATCCACTAGCTACGCGCTCTCACAGCCCGGAGAACTTGACTGATGGGACGTCTACCGTTACCACGTATTCAAGAGGCAGAATACGCTAGGGTTTTCTGATAGCTAGGGAATGTGGGGTTGGCCTCTATTTATAGAGAGTACCTACCCATCACAGGCCAATAGTTATTTGGCCTCACTTATCCACACACATAATATTTAATATTAGGCCTTTTATTTTATCCACCACTTGGGCCACATCACTATCCTTTCACGCTATAAGCAATTAACCTAAGTCCAAATTCTAACATAAGAGCCACTAAATTCTTGTACCTGATTGTTACTAGAGATTTTAAAGGTGGAGTCATGTGTACTTCCAATCTGACTTGAATGACTTACTTGTCTCCTTTCTGGTCAAGTGCAAAGATATGATCCTACTTATGAAGCAACAAGACTGCATTTTGAAGATCTTGCAAGGAGATATGGAAACCCAATAATCATACTTAATCTGATAAAGGTTTGTGCAAAACTGAATTTGGTGGCCTCCAGAAAATTTACATTGTGTTTGCTTCTTAAGTTGATTGGACTAATGGGTTGTCCACCTCCTGGGCACTATTTGCTTCAAACAGTTCTAGCCTTTGAATTCCAGCATCGAATATTTGCCTTTTAGAATTTCTTCAATTCTGTCATTTATGAATGTAATGACTGCAGACCGTTGAGAAAAGGCCACGAGAAATGATGCTGAGGCGTGAGTTTGCTAATGCAGTTGGGTACCTAAATCAGATACTTTCTGAAGAAAATCACCTGAAATTCATACATTGGGATTTTCACAAGTTTGCGAAGAGGTATCCCTTTTCTCCTTATTATCCTAATAAGTTAATCTTTTAAATCCTTTTTTTGCTAATTTCATCCTTGTTTCCGGTGTTAAGCAAATCTGCAAATGTATTAGCAGTTTTGGGTGGTGTGGCGAGTGAAGCACTTGATTTAACTGGGTTTTACTACAGTGGAAAGCCAATGGTTGTTAAAAGGCGGGCTACACAGCTCAGTCGTACAAGCACTGCGAGGTATTTTCAAGCATCTATTGACATTTGTGCTTGATCTATCGAGTATCATATTTGCAAGGCATGTAATGAGTTACTTACTTTGAGTCTAGTTTGTTGTTTACTGAACTTGCAAATGCTAAGGTGAGGCTATTTAGTTAGACATCATATAACTCACTTCTTTCTCTATTCCACGCCAGTCATTTTCTTCTTCTATCTCTTTTTCTCTTGTCTCTATAATTTTTTCTGACCTTTCATGAAGTTGGCGATAAGGATGTTGTAAAGCTTGTATGCTGTTTTCTCTCTCTCTCTCTCTCTCATAAAAAATTCAATATTCTGTTTCACTATGGTTCCTTCTCAGAGTGCCGCAAATAGAAAAGAGAAGAGTACAAATTGCTGGGAAAGGAATGTGATATTTAAATTGGATTACCTCTCTATTTGTAAATCAGTCTGTATCAAAGAGGAGTAGACTGTTTTCTGTTCTTTCTTTCTTCTATTCAAAACTTGTCTAGTGATAACTGGTTATTTGCAGAATGAAGGCTTAGATCTGAATAAAGATAAGATGTAGCACCATAAAAGGTGGAGGGAGAAAGGGGAGTAGAAAAGACAAAAACAGGAGAAAGTAGATAAAATTAAGAGAAATCAATTTCAGAAAGTGTTATTGATCAAGTCAACGTTTAGGTCTACTGTTGCTTCTCAGAGTGCCGCAAATAGAAAAGAGAAGAGTACAAATTGCTGGGAAAGGAATGTGATATTTGAATTGGATTACCTTTCTATTTGTAAATCAGTCTGTATCAAAGAGGAGTAAACTGTTTTCTGTTCTTTCTTTCTTCCATTCAAAATTTGTCTAGTGATAACTGGTTATTTGCAGAATGAAGGCTTAGATCTGAATAAAGATAAGATGTAGCACCATAAAAGGTGAAGGGAGAAAGGGGAGTAGAAAAGACAAAAACAGGAGAAAGTAGATAAAATTAAGAGAAATCAATTTCAGAAAGGGTTATTGATCAAGTCAACTTATGTTTAGGTCGTCCAAATAAAGTACACGGGGGTTTTATCTTTAGGATAGTGAGTTCTGAATAAGTTAGAACTCTTAAAACTATTCGAACGTTCCGGTCTGAGAATCCCTATGTTTGAGGTCGTGCAACTAAGCTCTCGATGATCGAGGTTAGATCCTCGTATATCACCACTCTCATACTCTATTTTTAGCTAAAAAGATAAGATTTTTAATCTTTCTGCAGATTATCTAATCTTACCTTTCATGGGATTATATCTTTATGAAGATTCTTTACTTTTTGGTATGCCTCTTCTATATGGGAGCTTTTCCACTATCAACAAAATTATACATGATATAAAATAGATAATATTATTTCCAACTAATAGCTGATAATATTATTTCTAACTAATAGCAGTGCTGTCAAAGGTGCACTTAAGGACACTTAAACCTTGAAGCGCAAGGTGCACTAGGGGTCGGGTGTAAGGTGTTTCTCCTCGATTAGCTATGCTTCAGTGCAGGCACTAAGGTGCTAAAGCATGTGCTGCATCGCATATGAGCTTCCTCGTAAAGAGAACTACTCTTAACACATAAACTGTAGTTTTTTCAATTCTTTTTTCGAATTATGGTTTTTATATCGTTATTATCTTTGGATTACACACACACATACATACATACATATATATGTATGTATGTATGTATGTATATACTTTTATTCTTTCTTCGTTTATCCCTTTCTAAATAAAGTGCACCTACGTTCTGCATTGTGAACCTCATGCTTTTTTTTTGCCTTTGATAAAATTGACTAATAGATAAAGCCTTGTCTTCAAAATCGGAGAGAAGATTATCTCTACTTTATTTCTAACTAAAGATAAAGAGAAATAAATATTCGAGATAAAAATAACAGAAATTTTGGTAATAGTGGTATTCAAGCCAGTTGCCAACACCTCAATTATTGTACTGACTTTGTGCTACCTTATACCAACAGAGGCCATGGTTTGGGAAATCACCTAGAGTTTTTGTTTCTGGTTTGTTTTTTTTTTTTGTGGGGGGGGGGGGGGTTGTTATCAATGAAGTGGGATAAAAACCATCATTGAAAGAATACTACAATAGTTTACTGACTGCATTATTCTTCTCTATTAAAAAGGCTCGAATCTGACGACTGTCCAGCTCCAAAAGATATAGCATCAAGAAAAGAAAAGATCCTCACTGGATAAGATTTTGCTACAAAAAACCAGCTTAGAGTAGGCTGAATCTCTACTTGCAGTTGTGTCTTGTAAATTTGTTATTATGGTCTCCAACTCAAAAGATTTAAGGGATCAAGCTTGCTCATTGTGGCTTCCACTTGTATGATCATGAGGCATCAGTTGAATGTTGAAGATTTGGTTATTTCTCAAGGGTGCATTAAGTATGATATTAGTAGTTGGTGTTAGAAGTGTAGCAGTCTTAATGAAGTGGAACCTGGACTATGACACCGAGATTGAATGTGGAAATCGTGCATTTCCAGCTTTTTTGTATTGAGAGGAGTTTGCCGCACGGGCTTTGGTCTAGTGGTAAAAGCGCAACACATGATGTTTGGGCTAGGCACATGTCATGGGTTCGAACCTTGCTGTAGACAAGAGCCTGGTATTTAGGTGGAGAAAGGTAGTGGGACAGGTCGAGAATTTCGGTTAACGGGGTTTTGGGGGGGGGGGGGGAGGAAAAAGTGGAGAAGAATAAGAAAAGAGGAGAAGTGAGAAGCATATCAATTCATAAAATGCTATTCATCAAGTCTAGTGGTATTCAAGGCTTCACATCTTCCAAACAAAGTTCTTCAATGTCCTACTAGTAGGATTGTGAATTTGAACAAGTTAGAAAATTTAAAGCTACTTCGTGGAATTTTAAGTGTAAAGATAAGACTATATCAGAAACTTATTAATAGATACAGCCTTATCTTCAAATAAGAGAGAACATTACCTCTACTTCGTTTCTAACTAGAAGATAAAGAACAGTAAAAGGTAAAGATAATAATACTGCAGCTTTTATATCAATTATAGCAATAGTCTTTGTGTTGTTCCTTTACAGAATTTCTGGTCATTGAAGTTTCTTACAAGTATCTAAGTTATAAAATACTTTTTGATAGACAATTCTAACGTTATTCTGGCACTTGGATTTTGAAAGCATGGACCTTTGTAATATCATTTCAAGTAAAATTGCTCGAGCTTGAAGTAGTTGCCATCCTGACAGACATAAGTTAATTATCGTTATTCTGGTCTCGGGCTCTGTATAATCATCCACATTATTTGCTATGAAATCCATATCTGGCCTTGGTCTTAAGATGGTTTTGCTATTCTGTTATGGCTCTTGTGGCCAATATGTTTCTAACATTCCATGTGACATTCAGATATCCTATCAGGTACTATTTTTTCTTTTTGGAGTAAGGTAACGTTATCGATCAGCACCAAGTTTGTACTGGTATCCAAAAGAACAGATTACTGGGGGCCTTGTATATTACAAGGAATCTAAAAAATCTACAAGTGATTTTCCATCCTCTATATAGAATTCTTTACACCAGAATTCAAAAGACAAAAAAACTATTCAGCTTAATTCTTTGTATGGAACTATTTTTATTCTCAAAACATCTACTATTCCTTTCTGTCCACACCGTCCATATACATGCTGGGATCATTCTCCACCACAGCTTCTGTCTATTTGTTGTTTGGATATCATTCCAGCACCACAAAAGGTCCTTGGTATCCTTTGGCATTACCCATTGTATTCCTGCCAGGGAAGGAATAACTGCCACAAGTTACCTTGCAATGTAGAAAAAGATGTCTATTAGTTTCTTCCTCCTCCTGAGAACATCTGGAACTCAGAGGAATTCCCCTTCTTTGCAAAAACTTCATGAGTCACACAAGCTTTCCTGGCAACTAGCCAAGGAACACGTGTGACCTTAAAAGGGGCTTTAATCTTCCCTATGCATTTCCATGGCCAAACTGATAATTGAGCACTTTCTGAAAGCAGAGACAGAGAGTATGCAGAGCTGACTGAAAACCTTTTGTTGTTTCCTTCATTTCCATATAACTGGATCCTCGGCATTTCTGGTACTATGAAGAACCTCCAGAACCTTCAACATTTTAGCCACCCTGCCAATTTCATTATCATTTAGAAGCCTTCTGAAAGAAAAAATTTAACCCTGTGAATTCCATGTCCCTTTTATTGAAGACTTAGGTGTAGTTGTTAAGCAACCAGGTAATATTTCTTTAGAGTGAATGAGTTGCTAACCAGAGTTTATCCTCGTGAATGTTGTCTAGATTATGGAAACTTAACTTCATTGATGCTCAAATGATTTAGGACTAGATGTAACTGATTCATGGTGTTTCGTGCAGGGATTCTACTCTGAGAGATTTGAGAGCAAATTCAGGAGAGCTCTCAAGGATTGGAAGCAATAATGAAATTCTGAATTCGTTGATCAAACAAGAAAGAGAGGCTGATAATAGCCAACAAATTGGGAAAGATAATGATGACAATGCAGCAAGGTTTCAAAGTGGAGTGCTGCGCACAAACTGTATTGATTGCTTGGATCGAACAAATGTCGCCCAATATGCTTATGGTCTTGAAGCTTGAGGTCGCCAACTCCATGCTATGGGCTTGTCTGATAGGCCCAAACTGGATGCTGACAGTAGCATTGCTGCTGCTCTCATGGATATGTACCAGGGTATGGGTGATGCTCTTGCTCAACAGTATGGTGGATCTGCTGCTCACAACACCGTATGTTCACCGATTCTAACTGCCGAGTTAATAAAATAATTTCTTTAAATGTTTTTGATTAAATGACGATTCCTAGAAATTGTTCATATTGTTGAATAGATGTTTTGTTAAACTAGGTGTTTCCAGAAAGGCAGGGCAAGTGGAAAGCTACAACTCAATTAAGGGAATTCCTCAAGTCTATCAAACGATATTACAGCAATGCATATACGGATGGTGAAAAGCAAGACGCAATTAACTTGTATATTCATTCCCTAAACTTTTAGCTGCCATTTGATTTTCCTTGTTGATGCATGCTTTTAGGTGGTTAAGCATTTTCCATCTGAAGTAGTGGAATTCTAGATATGTGGGTTTTTATTGCAAGGTTTTTGAAAATTTTGCTGCTCAACAATTTTATTACTTGTTCTTGGTTTTCTTCTTTCCAGATTCTTGGGATATTTCCAACCTAAGGAAGGAAAACCTGCACTTTGGGAGCTGGATTCTGACTATTATCTCCACGTATCTGGCATAGGAGACGATCTCATTCCAGAGTAGGGGTTCCTCTTTTCCACTTACCTTTTTATTTTGGCTGTCAGAAAATTTTGCTAACTTAATAAAGGAGAAAATTTGCACTAGAGTATTAAATGTTTTTCCAATATCCTACAATTAAAAAGTTACCATTTCCCCACTTTTTCATTGAAATCAACTTTATCAAGAGGTATTTTTCTCCATGGACAAGTGGTATTTTAATAAAATAAAAATTGAATTCTCAACCTCGTGCCAGTCAAACTAGGATACTTAAACTGGGATGGAGGGAGTAATAGAACAGAAAATATGTATTTCTTTTCTTACGCGAGCTTGATGTGTTGTGACAACTGAGATGCTGCACTCAAAACTAGTAACATTTGGGGAAGTAAAATGGATAAGGACTTTTGGCTGCACGTATGGACTCTTTTTCCTGTAAAGCTACAAATTCACTTTGTCTTTTATTGAGTAACATCAATTGGATTCTTGAATAAACAGAATATTTCTGAAGCGCAGAGGTTGATTTAAGGACCGATTTTGGGAACTGTGTATTTGTAAGGAAAGATTCAAGAAGAAAATTCTATGCTAACATATGACTTTGTCTGCTTACTAATATATGCCATCTTAATTTATGGCACAGTTTGTCATTTGATACCAGTGCTGTTGGACAAGGAACCGCACTAGCCCCTGTTCCAGCATGCAGGGAAGATTTCTTGCGCATGAAGTTGACATCCTTTGACAAGTTGCTTGAAAGAACATGCTGTAATATTAAGAATGTACGTCTCTGTAGTGAAACTAATCAAAAATCAGGGAATTCTGGAGTGGCACCTGATGCAGCGTAAGTGTTGGCTTTAAGCATATATGTTTGTTTGACGTGCAATTTTAATTTTTTTTAATTTCTCCTGTAGTGTTCATTTACATGCTTGGAGAGTCAAAAGTGACAGCTTCCATCTTTGTACATGAAAGAGTTTACGCTTAAAATCTCAATTTATAAGACTAACATGACATCTGTCAATAATATGTCCAGAAATGCTAAGTGGCAGCGGCACTTAACTTTGTTCCATCCTTTTTATTGATTATGTTGAAATTTTTTAGTCTTAAATGATGAGATGCCGTCCTGCCCAATTCTTAATTTTGATTTATCTCATTTCTCTAGTTTGAGTTGAAGGGATGAGCTGATATGCTAAGAACTAAAAAATGAGGAGTACCTTTTTCTTTACATGGTTATCAATTAACACACATCAATTCTCTTTTGTCTCACTTAACTCCTTGAACTGACACCTTCCTATTGGTTGGTTAGCCATTTAATATAATACTTCCATTAAAAAGATTATTGTATAACTTTTTTATTGTAATGTTCAATATACTTTTACGGGGATAAGCATTAGTGTAGATAATCATTAGTTTCCAAAGTTTGTACTATTACTCTCTATAGTCTTAGAGATTTTTAGCTACTGCTACTTGTTGTTTTTTACGGGTGGTTGTTAAATGTACTCTTAGACCGTTAAAATGCTCAATATAGTTTTACGGGGATTTCAAGCATTAGTTTCCATAGTTTGTAATGTAAGTTTCGGTAGTCTAAGAGATACTTAGCTACAACAATGGCTACTTGTTGTTTTGGGGCGTAGTGGCTGTTAAATACACTCTTAAAACTATTGAAGCTAATAAAATTGATCCCCGTTAGAAACTGTGGACAACTAATGATTCAAACGGATGTAGAATATACTTCTAAATTTTGTTTTAGCCATGAGAAAGCAGGAGATTGCATGGCAGATTAAAAAAGAAAAAGGTGAGAAGTGGCTGCATACAGAAATATTTTCTTTTTGTTCTTTGTTGCCTCTTCTTTTATGTTCTTTTACCCGAATGGTTAGTTCTGAATAACGGTATAAAGAGAGATAAATTCTATAATCAATTTAATTATTGGTTATCAACCATTTTTAAAAGAAAAAGTACTTTAATTTATTCATAGATCTGAAAGTGACATAAACATCTTAGTAGTACATATCCTTTCCTTTTAGTTTTCTAGTTCTTTCCTTTGTTTACTCTTCCTTTTCTACTAACATCATGAAAAAGCTAGCTGTTGGACAGGACATTTGAGAAGAGTTTCAAAATTACCCCCTGTTATATTTTTAATTGACCAAGTTATTTTACATGTTATTGTTAGTTTTCTTTACTGTTTATGACTTGACATACAAGTGAGAAAATACATGTCTATTCTGGCTGAACAGCTAATCAAAGTTCTCATAAAAAATTTGTTTGGGAAAAATGCATAAGTATCCCCCTTACCTAAAGCCGGATTTCCAACTACACACTTTATCTTTTCGGGGTCCTATTATCCCCCCTACAGCTTTCTTTAAATGGATTTAGTGTACCTTTAGTGCTGATGGGGCAGAAGACAGTGTATGTCACCCTCTCTGGGAGAGTAAGAAAGAGACAATGTTGAAATTTTATTTTTATAACATTTTTATAAAATACTATTTCCTATTTTCTTTTCCTTTATACTAAATCGTGTTTTTCTTTCCTCCAGTTTCGTTACTTGTAGACTCGCCCGGAAATTAACTCCGGCATTCTTCATATTCTTTGGCGAGATCGAGTTGCAGATTTTATCCTTTCCTCTCCATATTTCACTATACTTTTATAGAGGATCATTGCTATAGTTCACTACACTTTTATCGAATGTACAAGAAAAGACCGAAAAAGAAGAAGGGTTTTGATTGTTGGTTGCAAAAAATATATCGCCATGCTCGCCGTTTTCTGCTTGGGGCCCTCAGCCTTTCACTGCTTCAGGTAGGGAGGTGGGGAGGGGAGTCCTTTTTTTTAATTAATCAAATTTAGATAAAAGAGAGAACGAGGAAGAAGAATTTGGTTGTTAATTGCCAGAAAGATTTTTAGGAGCTCACCGGTTTTAATCTACTTCTTCAACCAAAAAAATTTCGCTGCGTCACTTGTGGGTTGGGAGATGGAAGAAGGTGAGGTATGTGAAAAGGGAAAAAGAATTTTAAAAAATACAATAAGTGAGTTTGTGTTCACAGGGCCTTGGGTAATTGCTGGTGATTTTAACACAATCAGATTTTCCTCTGAGAAGAGGAATGGCAGCAGAATAACCAAATCTATGACTTAACTTCATTGAAGACATGGACTTAGTTGATCTTCCATTGGAAGGGGGCATCTATTCATGGGCTAGAGGGAACCGTCAGGAGACCACCTCAAAAATTGACAAGATCCTGGTATCGATGGAGTGGAATGAGTACTTTAAAAACATCAAACAAGAAACTCTTCCTAGAGTTTGTTCTGATCACACTCCCTTAATGTTACAATGTGGCAGGTGGGATCACACAAAATCCTACTTCAAATTCGAAAACTGGTGGTTGGAGACTGAAGGCTTTCCTGACAGAGTCCAGAACTGGTGGACATCATTCATCTTTGAAGGAAGACCGGATTACATCCTTGCTTGCAAACTAAAAGCCTTAAAAAGGCAAAATAAGAGAATGGAGCTTGAATAGCTATGGCAAACTGGAGGGGGGGGGGAATCTCATATTGAGCCAAATAGCTGAGTTGGATGCTATCCAACAACAGAGGAACCTTAATGAGGAGTAGATGGCCAGGAGAACAAATCTATCCCTCGAATTTGAAGAATTTTCTACAACGGAGGAAATTGCTTGGAGACAAAGATCAAGGACTCTATGGCTCAAACAAGGAGATAGGAACACCAAGTTCTTCCAAAGAGCTGCCAATGCACATAAAAGATTCAACAACATCAGCACATTGGAGGTCAATGGGGAGTGTATTGAAGATCCAGCTGAGATCAAAAAGGAGATTGTCGACTTCTATCAAAAGCTGTACTCTGAATCAGAAGTATGGAGACCAACCTGCAATATGAACAATTGCCCATCTATTTCTGAAGCTGAAGCACAAACATTGCAAAATATTTTCGAGGAGAATGAAGTTTTAGAATGCTTAAAGACTTGTGCAATAGACAAAGCTCCGGGACCAGATGGGTACACTATGAGCTTTTTCATCAAATGATGTGACGTGGTGAAACCAGACATCATGGCTACTATTCAAAACTTCTATTCCTAGGAGTTTTTTGAAAAGAGCTTCAATGCCACCTTTGTGGCATTGATACCTAAGAAGAGTGGTGCCAAGGAGTTAAAGGGATTTTAGGCCTATCAGCCTCATAGGTAGCATCTATAAACTAATCTCCAAGTTACTCTCTGAAAGATTGAAAACGGTGATGCACAAATTGGTAGACTCAGAGCAAATGGCATTTATAAAAGGGAGATAAATCACAGATGCAGTACTGATTGCAAATGAATGTGTAGATTCCAGACGCAAGGAGAAGAGGACAGGAATTATGTGCAAGTTAGACATTGAAAATGCATTTGACCTTGTCCGCTGGGAATTTTTGCTAGGAACTCTACAGAAGATGGGTTTTGGTAGGAAATGGGTCAACTGGATCAGATTCTGTATAAGCATTATCAAGTTCTCCATCCTGATCAATGGAGCCCCTGAAGGGTTTTTTCCCTTCGGAAAGGGGCTTGAGACAGGGCGATCCCTTATCCCCTTTCTTGTTCATTCTCGCTATGGAAGGGCTAAACAATATGTTAAGAACAACATAGGGTAATGGATGAATTAAAGGTTTCAATGTGGCAAAAAACCAAATCGACAAACTGGAAGTTACTCACCTTCAATATGCAGACGATACCCTCATTTTTTGTGATGCTGGTGTGACCCAAGTAAAGCACCTAAGAGTGATTCTCATAATTTTCGAAGCAATCTCTATGCTCCATATCAACCGGAAGAAAAGCCAGATTTTCCTAGTCAATGAGGTATCTAATATTTAGCTGATGGCAGGAATTCTGGGAGGCGAAATTGGTTCTATTCTAGCCATTTATTTGGGGATGCCTTTGGGTGCTAAAAGCAAATCCAAGGATATCTGGAATGGAGTCCTAGAAAAATGTGCGAAAAAGCTAGCAAGATGGAAATCTAACTACATTTCTTTTGGTGGTAGATTGATCCTGATTAACTCTGTGCTAAATGCCCTTTTCACATATGTGTTGTCCCTATTTCCTATACCTGCCAACGTAGAGAAAAGACTGGACACATTGAGAAGAAACTTCCTCTGGCATGGAAACAAAGAGAAGAAATGGAAAACATTGACCCTCAGCAAAAAAAAGGGAGGTCTGGGGATCAGGAACTTGAAATTGCAGAATAAAAGTCTTTTGATGAAGTGGCTTTGGAGGTTTACAAGGGAGGATTAAGCTTTGTGTAGCAAGGTAATAAAGGCTAAATATGGAAATGAAGGATTCTGGATGACTAAGCAGGTAAACAATGCTTATGGTATCAGCTTGTGGAGAACTATAAGGAACCTGTGGCCAAATTTTGCTGATAAACATCAATTCGAAGTAACAGATGGAAGGAAAACTCTTTTTTGGGAAGATAACTGGTTAGGAATTGGTTGTCTTATGGATCTTTTTCCCGACTTCTATGTTCTGAATCAACAACATAGAGCTATAGTACACGATCTTAGAGGGGCACATGCTTGGAACCTCACCTTCACAAAACCTTTACATGATTGGGAGTTACCCAACAACAACAACAACAACAACCCAGTATAATCCCACTTAGTGGGGTCTGGGGAGGGTAGTGTGTACGCAGACCTTACCCCTACCCTGGGGTAGAGAGGCTGTTTCCAAATAGACCCCCGGCATCCTTCCCTCCAAGAACTTCCCACCTTGCTCTTGGGGAGACTCGAACTCACAACCTCTCGGTTGGAAGTGGGGGTTGCTTACCATCAGAGCAACCCCTCTTGTCTTATTGGGAGTTACCCAGAATTACAGATTTTTTTAACACTCTGGAGCTATGTAATGGACTGCGGGAGGGAGATGACACACTTAGATGGAGCCAAAACAACAGTGGGGTGTACACAGTCAGCTTAGCGTACAAATACCTAAACCAAGATGGTGGACAAGTCAATCTATGGCCTTGGAAACACATCTAGAAGGTCAAGATACCATACAAAGTGGCATGTTTTGCTTGGCTAGTAGTTAGGGAAGCAGTTTTAACACATGATAACATGAGGAGAAGAGGAATGCAAATCTGCTCGAGATGTTACTTATGTGGACAAGAGGCAAGACAATCAACCATCTTTTTTTACATTGTAGAGTAACTACTCAGTTGTGGGACTTAAAGCAGTGTTATCTTAGCAAAAAAGCTCTAAGGTCTGTTGGAGCTTTAAGCGCAAAGCACAACTAAAGCGTGGGCTTTAGCGAAAAAGGCGCAACTGAAGAAAAAGTAAAAATATGGGTATGTAGTCCAAGACTAATAATTATAAGTATCAAAAGCAAATATATGGATAAAGAAATTGAATTTTTTAAGATAAAGTGAAATATCAATTATTTAATGTCGCATTTTCACTCATTGGCAAGGAAAAGTATATCTTAGAGCCTTGATGCGATACTAAAGCGCCCACAAAGAGAGGCGAAGCGCTCAACATGTTTTGAGCCTTGCTTCAGGGCTTAAGCGCGCCTTTGACAACACTGGGGACTTATTCATCAATCTTAGAGGCATTAGATGGTCAATGCCAGGAAGAACATTTGAACTACTGTCAAGTTGGAATGAAGGGGGAAGTGCACTGCCTCCAACAAAGACAGATGGAAAATTGTCCCTGCAACTATTTGGTGGACAATATGGAAGGAGAGGAATGCAAGATGTTTTGAGGATTCAACCAGTTCTATTCAGAATATTAAGATGAATTGTATTCTTTTTTTTTTGTTTTTGGTGTAAAGCAGAATATAATGATAACTTAGAGTCAATTCTAGAGGTCCTAGATTCCTTGTAAGAAGAGCAAGGATTAGAATAGGGAGCTTTGTAGACTTTTGTAAACTCTCTTTTGGCTTCCAGCACAACCTTTGTGCTGAAGATTGATTAATACAAGCATACTTATTACATTGTCAGAAAAAAAAAAAGCAGATGAGAAAAAACAAAAAGAAATGATTTTAGCGAGAAATACACGGTGTTAGGTGCGTGTATTTTACCACCAGATACAAATGTGGTAGTGGCATTTCAGGGTGATACTAATTCCACTTAAAAATAGTTCAAGGGATAATAAGATCCTTGCATAGATAAAGTGTCTAGTTGGAAATCAGGCTATAGATTAGGGGCTACTTATGCATTTTCCCAAATAAATTTCATACATATACCAAGAGAAAATGATTGGGTGTAAGGCGTGACATATTGCTGGTGTTGGTACTTATAACTAAATGAAACAGAAAAGACACTATTCTAAGACTAAACCAAGTTTGTCGGTCGTAAGCAGCTTCAACATCTTCATCCGAATAATTCAAAATGAAAGCTTGAGCCTCGAACCCGTTCCTTCCACACTTTCTTTGAGATAGATTGTTTTTGTGTATTCTGATAAACTAGCTTATTTTCGTTCTTATCTTCAGTTTATTTATTTAAAGAGTAAATTTTGCAATATGTGACCAGCAAATTTTCTTTAGCTGATAATGTTTAATATTGGTAATTGCAGTGAAATACAGCTTAAGAGTCCGAATTGGCTTTTTGGACAGAGGAAGTATGATGATAGTAATTCTGCATCCAAGATGTCTTCAAATGCAGTTTCTAATGGGGCTTCAACTGGTGAGGACAAAGTAGATGGTCTTGGCGATCTTAGCTGGATTTCTGGTGCTCCTGATCTGAATCAAGAAGATATCTTTGAAAGGTATTTTACCTCAAAACTTTTCTTGCAGCTCATTTATGAGCTTATCTGATGTCTTTGAGGAATTAGCTGCGGCTCTTTACCTGTTATACAAGCCTACCAATGTGCACCTCAAACATAAGTAAACCAGAGTGTCATAATTCCACTTGTACATTCCTTTTTTTTTTTTTTTTCAAATTCTTCTTTTCTCATCGCAAGTATGTGGCGGAAAAATACACGATGAAGGTGCAGAAGTCGAGATGTTTTCTTTTAATGAATTTATGGTTCATAACAGAGTGAAATATGATCAACTCTACGGTTCATCATCAGCTCTATGTGCAATGCCATAGAAAATAATAATTTTACCATTTTCCTTTCTTGAGAGGTAGCAATTCATGAAATTTTACCGTTGTGAAGTTGAGTAGACCACCTTTGAAATGATGATGATGCAATAGCTTGTAGATGTCATTAATATCTGGCCATTTGGGTAAATATAAACGTTATTTTGTTTTTTAAAATAGATTTTTAACTAGCTTATGCTGGCATTGAGCTTGGGTCTATTTGTTTCTGAAAGTTCAATTGGAAAAAACGAGGTGTACAAAAATTTACATTCTATAGCTAACTTCTATCTTAACTAGGGAATGGATTAAACGTTAAAAAAAGTTTTTAGAGCCTGATACCTCATTTTTCAGTACTTTTTAGGTGGCTTATCTATTTGCTTTAGTATGTTGTAGAAGAAGAAGAACTGAAAACTGAATTACTGTTTGATTTTTGTCCTTATATTAGTCAGCGCTAGCACCCTACCTCTAGTTTATGAGATAAGGTAAGCTTCTAAGTAAGAAGTATTACTAACAAATTGAAGTCCGAATGTCATGTTTTAGTCCGCCACCACCTTCTTCTTTGCTCTTTATTTCGGATGCTTGATCAAAGTTGTTCATCTCTCTGCAGTGGATGGATTAGTTAATGCTGAACCAGTGAACCACTTTTTTCGGGTTAATTTCTGATTATGCTTAAAACAAGTAGTTTCAGTGGACATGGTTTATAGTATGTTGTGTATATGCCCACCAACCCTGGAAAACAATTAAGATAAATGTACAATGAGGAAGGGAAGGGGCTGGTAATATTCCTCATTTTCCCTTCATTTGACATTACAAGTACTGTATTCCTTGTTTGGTTCCTTTCAAATTTTACTGTATATACATCCTTTCGTAGCACTCTTTTATTTCATTTTAGACTCGCGCACTATTTTAATCCTCTTCTAGATACCTGACAATGACGGCAGCAAATGAGGCTAATGGCTGGTATGGTGGTACATTACTCAGTGATCAAGACGAAAGCAGTGAAATCTACCAACATTATGCAGAACTTATCCAGGTAACAGATATGTTGCAACTTTTATACTGTCTGTATCCGTGCTTTGTTATTTTCCAAGTAACTTTTTCTGGTTTAAGTCATAAGCGTTTCAATTTTTTCTCGAGATGAACTAGAGCAGATCTTATCATATCAGGCTACTTTCAATGATATTCAGGACTCAACTAAGTATGAGTGAAGATTTAGTAATTGTGAATTTCTGTGACAATTGCCTTTGGGCTTCGATTAGCAATATTCCTCCTTGATATATTGTGTTGTTGAATACTTGGTTATATGTTATGGAGAGAGCATGCTTTTGGATTTGCCTTACTCAGAAGATATTATGTAAACTAGCAGGGACCTGCAATGGAACCCTTTGAACATGACGCTGAAAAGGAAAAGTATTACACCGAACTTCTCCTAAAAGGTTCAGTTGATGCTATGGACGATGCAGCTATTGAAGCAGAGATGGAATCTGCTCTCAAGGCATATGACCAAATTGGTGCAGATCTTGGGATTTTCCCAAAGTCATGTAAGGCATTGGCTGCTGATCCGAGCCAATTAACGAGATGGCTGGTTGGCGAAGGCAAGCTGCCCAACGTATAAAATGATATGCTGCAACATATACATTTCACTATGTTACATATTTTTGTTGTAATACTTGAGGGGCTCTTATTTTAACATTTTAATAGATAAATGAGGGTGATTTTCTATGAGCAGCAGGTTTTACCGCTGAATAGCATGCTGCTCCTGTACAGTTGTATTTTGTGCGTGAAGAAATGTTGTGATTATTTTTTAATTATAAATGAAGCCTTGAAGGAAAAATAAAAAGAAAAAAACTAAGAGCTTGGAGATTGACTAGCTACTTACCTATCAAATGCAAGACCTATATAAAATTTAAATTTGGTGAATTCGACCTAAAAAAAGTTTCTATTACTAAAGCAATATACTTTTGAATTTATGAGTTTCGGATTCTCGGATTTGCATACGTATGGACTTTGTTTTTCTGTCAAGTGTCAACCAGCACATGCACTCGTCTTTTCTTGATGGCCTAATTAGAGAGCTAAATCAAACAATTTAGCTCTATGATCCCTGAAAATACCCTCCTCTGGATCTCCCTTTATTATTCATAAAACTTTACTCGGCACATCAACATTCACTATACTTACAAAGATGATCTCCACCATCAAAATTCGAGCGACATTAATCGGAGTTACTTTTAAGCTCGGTGGAAGGTCTGCGTACACACTACCCTCCAAGATCCCACTTGTGGAATTTTACTGGGTTGTTGTTGTTGTTGTTTCAAACTAGGTGGATGCTACTCGCTTTAGGCTTATATTTCTACTAATTAATGGTTTATAATAATTCTATTTAATGAGCCGTTGCATGGAATGTCCTACAGTTATAGGGGAGAAATTCAAAAATAGCCAGATTTACAATTGGTCGTTCAAAAATAGCCTAATTCAAAAGTAATCGAAATTTAGTCACTTTTATGTAAAGATAAATCTGAGCAAAAATACTATTCATAGCTAGGAAGTTCAATTTATCTGTCATTATATAGAAAACGTGCTTTTCAGGCTCCTTATTACGCCATAACATGTAGTAGAATCAACTCAATGACACTTTAAACTAATTATGAACCATGTAGTGACTTATTTATGTTCTGAAAATCAAATGTGAGACTGAGAAAGTATGAAACATGATTTTAACGATAAATCAGCAGAGTTAATGTACCTCCATTGCCTTATTTTCTTTTTTAGGTTTTCATCACACATAACTAGTAGCATCTCACCGAAACAAAATTTCACATAATTAGATATATTAAATGTGTACGAATAAATGAAACATTTAATTTTATTGTAGTATTGTTACCTGAATTTTTGTCGTTATCTCGTCGATCACTGGGCTCACCTTGTATAGATTCATCAGTAGCTCGAGCGACAGTGTCATTTAAAATTGTAGGAGATGACTCAACAGTGGCATTAGCATATCTTTTGAACCTGTAGGCATTGCAACTGTAGATTCCATCTCTACATGTTGTTGTAACTTATGAGGCGCATCATAACTATTATTTATTTATTTTTTTCTGAATTTTCACTACAGCTTTTGCTACAGTGTTTGGAAATCCACCAGATATATTTGCTGCACTTACAGGCATATTTTTTGCAGCATTTACCAACTCTGTTTCCTCTGTTTTTTGAGCCACTTGATTGTTAGCCTTAGCACATGAGAAATTATTCTCCTCACCGTGATCCCTTTTAGAACATGTAGCAGCTGCAAAGTCAAGCTATTTTTTATTAACATTGCATGCTTCTACCACATGATCAGCTCCACTTTTTAAACCACCAGTTGTCAAAATAGCAGTAGCATCAACAAATTTGTGATATGCCTGCAGTATGGGATTTACCACATTAGAAATCCTTGCCAATGCTACCATAACAGGCACATCACGAGGACGTAAACCAGGACTCTTATCAACCTTTGTGATATCACCATGAACCCCTTCACGACCAAAAGCATTAGTTGATACCAACAGGCCATCAAATCCAGGTTTCCCTACCAATGACAGAAACCAAAAAATCCAAAACAACATGCATTAGGTGTAATTGTTCTTTTATGTAAACATATGTAATCACATTATCTGAATAGAGATGCTTCATAATATAAAGATGGCTGGCAACTGAATAGAGAGTGTAATCACATTAACTGCTGTAGACATAACCCATGGAGTCATGACACGATTTGTTTCAAGCACGATAGTATTGTTCACCTTGTTATATAAGAAAAGATGAAATTGGTCGGAAATAATATAAATCATTTAACGAAGAATATTATACAGTGTCGGAGGAAAAAAATTCACATATGAAGAAAGTTACAGTACCAGGGCATGGACCGGCACATCTTTTGAATAAAATCTGGAAGCACAGGTTTTGACATCACTGACTAATGAAATGTCACAAACATGCCAGTTTCAAAACAAATGTAACCAATAATCAAAACTTCAAAACAAAATATATATACATGAACCAATTAAGATAACAGAAGTAAGGACTACCTCCAAGTAAACAGTTTTATTTCCAGTGATTAAGTGAATTTTGGTAAGAGCAGTCCCTCCCCTCTCCTTATTCCGACATAATATGGAGACAGTTGACACACTTTAAACAATCGAAGTCAAAACTGTTACTAATACTTTAATTAAAACATTGTTCTTCTATCGATCTCTTATTGGCAGCTCCATAAGAATGAAGAATTGAATGCAGGAATATTACCGTAGAGCGAGGCCTTCAGCAGTTGCAAAACCAATGCTGCAATTATCACGTGTGACAAATGCAACTCCACAAGATATTCTCAACCAGGAACAAATATCTAAGAAGCAAGAAGAAAATTGTTTTCGCTAAATTAAATTTAGCAGACATAAGCACAGGATTTAACATCACTGATTGATGAAATGTCACAGACATGCCAGTTTGGAAAAAAATATAGCCAATAATCATAACTTCAAAACAAAATTTCTCTACTTGCACCAATTCAGATAACAGAACTAAGGACTACCTCCAAGTAAACAATTTTATTTCCGCTGATTAAGTGAATTTTGGTAAGAGCAGCCTCTCCCCTCTATGTATTCCGGCATAACATGTAGACAATTGACACACTTGAAACAATCGAAGTAAAAACTGTTAGTAATACTTTGATGAATACATTGAGAAGAAAACTCTGTAAACTCTACTCTTGATAAGCTAAAACAAATAAAGGAATCAATATTTTCTTCTGCAACTTCGTTAGTTTTGTTAACAAATAAACTGAAATAGCCACATTAAGAAATTCTGCATAAGTTTAACATGAGAAGAAATGTCCAATGCTTAAAATAACAATTTGTTCAGCAGAAATAACACAACTAATATTATACAAAATTAACTAATCGAAAAGAACTTAAGTTAGCCAACTGTAACATTTCAAAACACATTATGTTGTTTTCTTCTTCTTTAATGCTCTCTTCATTTTATTTTCGGACAATTGTACATTCGGATCTTCTTCAACTGATAGTGACGCATTAGATATCCCTGGATTCACAGGTGTATGTACAATATCGATTAACTCATTATCTTCAGTGGAATCCTGCATATATAAATACAAATTTTATGTAAAACATTAAAGAACATATATGTACTACAGATTTATTTATTCAACTATCTCCTAAAACTAACTTACTAATTTAAATATGAAATTTTATGAATAAACAAATCCTATTACATGTATAAGAGCGAATAATTGTAAACGAAAATTGACTTATGTATTTACCTCGCGTTTCTTCTCTCCATCTACTGCTTGATTATTACTGAAGTCAGGTTCCTATATAACAAAGATAAATAAAGGACTTTCAAATAATGATTCAAATTATGAAATTTAAAGCAAATGTGAAATGTAAATGTATTGTCAAGTTTGTGAACAAATATGACATACATTTAAGTCATCCGTAGTTTGATGAAGACTATATTTGGTAATCAGTTGGTCCTCGCCCGTAACCTTAACAACAATGTATACTTCCTTTTGCAAATAAATGTTGCCTCTTTTGACAATAACCTTAAACATGAATTTTTTTTTTTGGAGAATATTGTTCAAATCTACTGGGTATGGATACGTATCAACAGCGCCAGTATTCTATAATAAAATTTTGTGTTAGAATTTTAAAAATAATAAATATGAATTCAATAATTTGATATACCTCAATAAACCCTTCCTTCAATTCTTTTTGCAGTTTTGTCAATGAGAAACATGGTTTCACGGTCCCACAAAAGTAATGAAACAAAGCTAGTAGTATCCATTACCCTAACCTGAAGCTTGTACCTAAACGCAGAGTTTTTATGAGTTAAAATTGTAAGTTATACATTTATTATGGAAATAAAGTTACATTTACCGAATAACTGCTGATTAATCTTCATTGTTACATTTTGCGTTTGGGCATCGGTAAAGGTTTCCTACTTTATCAACCTTCTTTTGACACTTATTGCAGCTAACATAGTACCATCCTTTTCCAAGTTCTAAGTTCTCTATACTTGCTGCAATCCAACATGGACAGAGAAAAGATAGATAGAATATTACGAAAAATTTATTCTTAAAACTCAATAGCTTTATAAAACCATTAAATAAGAGAAATACAGATGTGCAGTTTCAAACTTATAACATGAAAGTCAGAGTTAAATTTATATAGCAGAAGTTAGTTGACTTACTTGCATGGATTCAACTAATTGGCCAATTGTTTTCACTTGAACAATGTCGTTCTTCAACTCAGCCGAGACAAAGTAACTTTGTTGAGAGATGCTTTGAGTCAATCTCTCAGAGTTATTATCCCGAACAGAAAGTAATCTATATTTACAAATTAATACAACAGTTATATGTATAGTTGGAATTTTCTTTTTGTTTAGTGTATAAGAAGTAAAATGTTATATATTTAAATCAATAGATGTATAAATTTTTTTAACCGTGTTTTGAATTCTTCAATTTGAGGGAGATATGGATTAATCCACAGCTTTGATGCATTCCAAGTATTCCGCACAGAATATGAATCTACAAAACAACGTTTATGTAAGATGTAATGAATAACTATGTCATTATAATGAAAATTGTGTACTTGTATTTTACCTTGATATTTATGGGCTTTTATGAGCTGCATAACAACGATAATAAGCTCGTTGTTAGAATTCAGCAGATGAGGTATAATTTCATCAACACACTTGCCCCAAAATGTTGCACACAACTTCTTCCTCCTGTAAAATTAGATTAAAAATAAAATTTTACCATATGCAATTATCAAATGAATCCTTAATTATTACTTGTAAGTTTATTCTTACTCATCATCTTCTAGTTCAATATCCATAAACTTCCTAGAATTTTCACCATGTATTTGTGTGTGAACCTCACTGAAATTGACAATTTCTCCAATGACATCTAATAAGAGAACAAAAATTATTAAAATAATGAATAAAAAATTCCAAAATTTTAAATGCTGTAAAACTGATATTTACCAAATAATTCAGTCTCATTGACGTCCACCTTATTTATCAATTCATAATATGGACGCAAATCAAAGATATTCATTGGGAAAAGTACATCATGTGTTTCAGTCACTGTTGTCCGTTGGGTAAACGTGAGCCTCAACATATGTTTTGTGCTGTTAAACTTCCTTATTATGGCAAACAATAAAGTTCGCCATATGATATAATCCAAGCTCAGTAATTTTGGTTTTGAAAAGATGCAAAAATGACTTGCCAATAGTAGCACTTATCCGATCACCCAACAAAAAATTTATATTACAAATCATACACTACAAATAAATATTATTAATAGTAAATGACGTTAAGTGTTATTTTAGAGAGTCTAAGTTAACAAAAAAAATAACTAATAGTAAATGTGGAAAAATTTACAGATTTGGAGCATAGTTCACAACCAAATGTATAACATGTACGACTGGAAATACTATTATCCACATAAGGACATGAAGTTGAGGGAATTTATATAATATGTGAGTTGCATTTACAGTTCATAAAACAGACATGACCCTTTGTTGTGAAACTTTATAAGTTTTTGCCAAAAAAAGTAAATTGTAAAAATTGACGTCATTAACTACATGAACTAATGTACCCAACTGTTTGGCTGGATTGTGAAAGTACTTTGCTGCATAGTTGACAATAACTCATGTACCCTACAGTTTCTTACAGATTGTACTTATTGTTATCGAACAACAATAGGGGAGATCCATTAAAGCAAAATAATCATATCAAATATGTAAAACATCTTTTCGTCTTGTAGTACCAATTCAATCGACATTATAGTTCCTAGATTGAAACGATCTGGTACTTCCCACACACGAACAACACGAACTTTCAACTTCCACCGCATTTTTGAAATTGTTATATATTTGATGAAATCAATGTTAGTTACCATGTTGTGCACAAAGATTATGTTCTATTGCAATATTGATATGCAAAAACCTGTAAAGTTGAAAAACATGTAGTTCATCAAGAGATATAAACTGTTGTAGGATAGAGAAGTTGATAGATAGGTGGAAAATATGGTTTATGCAGTTATTTGTATGGTTAGTTTTCAATCCTACATAAATTTCAATTTCAGTACCTAAATATTAGGAAAATATGGAAGTTTCGAACAGACAATGTGGGTTAAGCAGTTATTTCGTGCGTTATGCAGTTTGACTACTTTTTTTATAGATAGTGGGTTATGCAGTTTTACTGCTTTAATACTCTTTTGTACACAGAATACAGTTTTACTGGTTTAAAACAGTTTTGGAAACAGAATATGGAATGATTTTTAAAAAAAATGTGTATTTTGATTAACTCCCTAATATTTAGGAAGGTTGTCTTAACATAACAGGTATCTCATTTATATTTTGCCATTTGGCTTAATGACAATACTTTTAAGTATAAGATAAATAGTATGAATCGTACGTAGTTTTAATATAATAAATATCCTCGTTTGCTTAGAAAAAAGATGAGTGTCCGTTTCCGACCCGGGAAAAAAGAGAGGTTTCCATTTCCGACCGTTTATCGGGGCAGCGGGAGCGGTCAATAAAAATCCCAACGCCCTCCCTCTCTCTAAATGCAAGCAGACATGCAAGCACTGAGAGCCCTCCACTTCCATAAACACCTTTTCAATCCCTCTCCAAAAAACCCCCTCTCATCTCTCCGTCTCACCATTATATGTAATTCCTCTCAATACCCCAAACAATCCCGCCAGTTCCGATCAACTCGCAGTCAACAAATTCCTAAAGAGTCCACTTCTCTCACCGACGCCGCCGTACAAGGCTGGGCTGCCCCTTCAACAAGTCAAAAAAACCCTAGTGACGAACACACCCCACAAACAGAGTCTAAGTCGACTGTAGTAAATGGAAATTATTCCAACGGTATAAAGACTAGGGTTTATGAAGTTATAGGGAATGGTACCAAGAAAAAGGGGAAGAGTGGGAAGAGTAGTAAAACAGTGTGGGTGTGTAGTGATTGCGGGTATGATGATGGGCAGTGGTGGGGGATTTGTAAGCAGTGTAATGGTGTTAATACAATGAAGCGATTTTCGGAAGAGATAGAGCGTCCTACTAGTGGGTTTGAGGTTATTGAGAATGTGACAAGGTCGTGGCTGCCTCATCAGTCTGTTAAAGCCATGCCTACGAAATTGACGGATGTAAATAAAGGGATCAATCAATTAAATTGGCGAATCCCTCTGTAAGCAAAGTGTAAATGTAAATAAGAGGAACATTGAATTTCATAATAATCTCCTAAAAAAGAATGTTGCCTGTTTTTGTCTTGTTCATATCTTTGCTTGAGTTTCTTGCCATATTGACGTTGATATTAATAATTGAAAATCTTTGGGAAATTATTAATGATCACTTTGACATATTTTACTTGTATAGGTCTGGCCTCTTTGGAGCTGAAGTTGGAAGAGTACTTGGTGGTGGTCTTGTGCCGGGTACTGCCTTGTTTTGTCCCTATTTTTACACATGAAGTTCATTTGACTTGCAGTCTCAACTGAAAATATCAAAATGTATTCAGTCAAAATTTCATAAAGATAGTACATGTTTATAAAATTAAGAAAAAGAAAATTTCAGGTTTCGTAGAATGTTGTTTAAAGTGCGGAATGAGTTAAAATCTTCTTAAAATCAGTATACTTATTTAGGCTATCATGTTGAAGGGTCCTTTTAGTGTTACTAAATTTTAGCTATATGTCTACTGATAGTAGTTTGGCTGCAGGTTTGCCTAATGTTTGTTGTTGTTTTGCCGCTGTGTGGATTGTGAAGTATACTTATTCAGTTTAATCAAACATTTTGTCAGTATGCAGCATTGTAGAAACTGGCCAAAGCTAAATTATAACGAAGGAGCAGGACTTACCACATGTTTGGGGTTGAGGCACGATAGCTGAGGAAGTTCTTGAATTTTAAGGATTTATGTTAAGTGCTTAGGAATAGGTATTTTTAGGGCTGAATGTGCAAATTAGGAATAAGGAGGGAAAAGAAAAATATAAAATTAAAATTAGTCTTATCAAAAAGAGAAGTATAAAATTATTTTACGACTCCTTTATTCAGTGGGCACAACATCGTATGGTCACATCTATATCATAGAATTAAAGGAGAAGTTCAACTGTTGATGGTAGCAACCTTCATTACTCAAGCTCCATATCTTCTTTGACATCTGTACTGCATTAGACAGGTAGGTGTACCTGAATATCTATACTATTCTGTGAAGATTTCCACAAATTACTTAAGTAATATAGCCTGCCTGCTACTCTGTTATTAATGAGATCATGTTACTAACGTGTAACTTGTTCATTTTAACCTTGAAATTTCTCGAGAAGCCTGAGTGTATTCTGTATAAAACTCGGAGTTATCCACCTGAAAATAAAAAAAGAAAATGAAAGCTTCCAGAAGTTGTTGCATTCTGTAATTTGCTTAAGACTTTGGCTTGAACTTGCCACAGATGGATTTAGGAGCATCAACCAAAATAATCTGTGCCTGCTGATAAATAGTTGCTGCTAAATGTACAGTCACTCTCTGGCCGTCTTTGGTCTCCGTTTCTCGCTGTTTAAAAATATCCCCATTGATTTCATGGAGCATTTTGACTTTAATTTATTGGGAGCTATTTGGTCTCTGCCTTCTCAATAGGAACTGATTCTTTTATCCTTTTCTATGTTGCAGGCTGCTTAGTTTTAGTTGGTGGTGATCCGGGTGTTGGCAAGAGCACGCTATTGTTACAGGTATGATGCTGTGTGCAGACATAAGTTTTTGGTTCTAAGTCATATCATTTGGAGTCATCTAATATTCTCCAATCACTTTGACTATCTTACTCTCTATTGCAAGATTGCAGCCATAGTTGCAGAGGGGTGTGATATGGGAGGACCAGCACCGGTTCTCTATGTGTCTGGTGAAGAGGTGGGTGTTTATCATTCCTAATTGGGCAGTGCCTTTTTGCTTTTTCAAGCTTTTGATATGCTGTATTTGCTAAAACTGAAATTCTACCAAGGGCTTGAATGTAAAAGTACTCTAACGTAGAACCTTTTCCTATTCCTGACGTTGGCAAAACGTAAGCTAATGTAAAAGCTTACTGTGTCATAACAGATTCTCTTTTTGAGAAATGACATCTTAATAGTATGTCTTAATTTATAGATAAACATGATGGTAGATGAAGGCTTGGGTGCTATCTGAACTGTTGTAGTAGTTACAATTGTCAATTGAGCTTTGAATGGGCTGATTTTGAGTAATTGTTGTTAGTAATATCTTCCATTGCTTCACAAATCACTTCTGTACTTTTTCCATATTCACCTTTTCCGTGAGGGTTGCTCATTCTCAGGTTGAACATATGGTTACTTGACTGAGAAACATATTTCTACAAAGGAAAAGTGATTGGTCTATCCTGAAAAGGGGGAGGGTATACAATTACTCCCTCTATCTCATTTTATGGGGCACACTTCTCTTTTTTGTTTCTCTTTCTCCCTAAAAGAATAACACCTTTCTATGTTTGGAAACAACTTAACTTTAAGCTTCTCATTTTACTCTTAATGAGATGATTTGTAGACACACAAATGTTTATGGCTTGTTTTAAGCTCCATGTCCAGTCAAAACCGCCAGATAAATTGGGACAGAGGCAGGATATGAGGAACTACATAGTTTCAATTTTTTTAAATTTGAAGGAGCAAATTCTCTTTGAGTGCATATGCTTGTGTTTTGGCTTTGTAATGCACGGAAACAAAATAGGGGGATATGTCGATGGCTTGTGAATTTTTCCAAATTTAATCCTAGATTTCTTGCTTAAATAATCTTTTTTTTCCTTGCACACAATTTTACGTTCATGAAAAATATTGGTAACGCCCATCTTGAGTCTTTTTCATGGCAGAGTGTTGAACAAATTGGAAACAGAGCTGATCGGATGAGAATCGGGACAAATGAACTATATCTTTATGCAAGTACAGATATTGAGGTTAACCCTTTGATATCCTTCAATAATTATGAATGTCAATTTCCTATGGCATGATTAATCTGTTTTAATGCGTTATTCTTATTGATTGTCGACTAATATTCTTAAACTGGCTTGTGCTGTGACAACTACGCCTTGAGTTAGTCAGTACAACTGGTAGTGGCTGCCAACTGAAGGACCTCTATCTTTAAAACTTTATGGAAGATTATTAATCCAGTGAAATATGAGTAGAGCTGATCTGAGAAAACAATGTTTCTTAAAAATAGGTTTTGCTTTAAGATGTTGCATAATCTTTCCAGTTGGCTTATGTTCACATGCTGGTTAACAGTATGAAGTATGAGGCACTTTCCTCCCCTTCTCTTTGGACGTGTAGCAAGTTGATTCTTAGACAACTAGCCTGACCTCGACGATGCGAACTTGGGTGCTAGGTTAATTAGCATAATAATGCAAGGTTAGACTGGAGAAGATCTAAGAAGAAGAAGTTTCAGTTGAACCCCCCTTAGATGGGAATGGGAACTGATTAATGTGCATTGGTCAGCCATGTACATAGTTACACTTTTATTATTGCAGAGTCTTTGAATAACAATTGCAGGTCTTAATGAGAACACAAACCATTTTTTCCATGCTAGTGATTTTCCACATATCTCTTTGTTATCCCATGCAATCACTTCCCTCAAGGTAGGGGTAAGGTCTGTGTACACGCTACCCTTCCCAGACCCTACTCCTGAGATTATACTGGTTTTTTTGTTGTTGTTGTTGTTGTTGTTGTTGTATCCCATGCAATCACTTCATCTTATAGTAATTAAAAAACTTGAATTTAGGCTCATCCCCAGCACTTCATCACATAAATTAACGAGGTGTAAGATATCCAGTATCATGTTATTGCAGTCTTTGTGTAGACTTTTGTGGGAGACAAACTCATTTTGCCTACCCTAGAACATCAAGTTGAGAGTATATTGACCTAGCATGTTTTTACCAAAATATCTTACTAGTTGTACTTTTAGTATATTGTTTGAACAAACTTCTCATATTCTTAGTTGTGACCAGTGTGTAGCCGAAATTTCTGCATCCAACTGAAGGAAGAGAATGGATCAATATTTTTATCTTTTTAATCTTTAAATTGCAATTTGTTGTAATAATAATTTGTAAGCGTTGCAGATAAAAAAGATCACTTAATGAAATATAGTTCGGTTAAACTATGTCAATGATCAAAAATATCTTTGTATTAATTCGTGCGCTTCGTCTTCTCTTGTGAAAAGCTAGGTCCTTTGCGCATTTGTTCAAAAAATAACCTGGACTACTTGAAGTTTGCAGACTGAGATATAATACTGGACAGATGCTTAAAGTGAATACATCCGATGTGCTTATGTTTTTTTCCATGTTGCTGTCTTCTTCAGGATATTTTGGAGAAGGCCCAAACTCTCTCACTGCGAGCTTTGGTAATTGATTCGATCCAGACAGTTTATCTGAGAGGAGTAACTGGTAGTGCAGGAGGTCTATCGCAGGTTCACTGTTTTGTGCTGTCTTTTGTAATAGAGGATTTTTATTGGGAGGTCATTCAAGTTCTTTATCCATTTGAATGGGAAGGGTTATCATTTATTATTAAAAAATTTCATTTGAGGGGGTTTCTGGAAACAAATCGTTTGTCTCACGGCAGCTGTGGTACCAGAGTTTTCAGGAAAGAATCTGTCTCTTAAGGATATCTTGATAAAGCTCTGGGTTACCTTCTTTTTAAATAATGAAATAGACAAACGTTAAGTGTGTCTCAGAGCAGTGTTGAGTGATCACTCTTAATATTGATTCATTCTTGACAGGTAAAAGAATGCACAGAAGCATTGCTTCGTTTTGCCAAGAAGACCAATATCCCTGTGTTTCTGGTAAGGGTGGACTACTGAACATTGTGCTTTAACTTAAAGACATCTTGTTGATGATATTTATTGCAGTAACATAGTTAAATTTTGTTTGTCTTTTTTCTCACTTTAGATGGCGTTCTTTAATTACCCTCTTGTCCTCTCCTCCTTTCCAAAAAATAAATTAAATTCTTTCAATTCATTTTTAATCAAAAAAATACGGAGGAAAAATTAATAAGAGGAGTTTTACCTTTATTTGTCATTTCGATGCCTTATCAGAGAATATCTTGTTTATTTTCTTGATGGCGAAATTTTCCTTTATCATTACGAATCTGTGCTTAACTAGAAGTCATATGCTTTCAGCAGCCAGAATCTCTATGCAAGTTATTTATCTGTTGATCTGATACTAAACTTGGGAAATTTTCAGATTGGACATGTGACTAAATCTGGAGAAATAGCCGGGCCTCGCGTCTTGGAACACATAGTTGATGTTGTTCTTTATATGGAAGTACGTACATTCTGAATTTCAGTTTTGAGTAGTATCTCCTCCTGTTATGTTATTTGCAGTACACATATGTTTTATATGGACTTTGTTTATCTCATAGAGACAAAAGAGGTGTTCGATATGGCTTTTGACATTGGAGGTGATAGCATTCTGCTAATGCTAGAGATGCTGTATTGTTCCTTTATAATTTGTTGGCTTCTTTGGCTCATCTGCATGCCCGTTGTGCTTTTGAGATAATAATTTATCATGTTTGTGAACTTGCAAAGTAGCCTTTTGTCTTTAGTTTCTTTTTGGTGTACTTACGAGGTTCCTATGTGTATACAGGATGGGGTCTCTTTTGTTGAGAACCATATTTAGGTGTGGGTTCTCTTTTTTGTTATATGGCTAGTCTACGGGCTTCTCCGCAATTGTTAATAAAACTAGTTGCCTTATAAATTTTTTAAAATCATATTTGTGCATATTTCTTTTGGTTCCATTTGGAGTCAGTTCTTGCAGACCGAGAACGAGCATCTTTTTGGGAAGAACGATTTTCTCTATCCATTTTGCTTTTGGAGGTTCTTATTTTTGGTTTGATTATTCCATATTTGTTTCTCATTAATGCCCGGGTCATTCACTAAAATTGCAGGGAGAGAAGTGTTCATCTCATCGTTTACTTCGTTCAGTGAAGAATCGTTTTGGATCCACAGATGAGGTATTCAGATGCTTTATCTCTTTTTCTCACCCCCCTTCTCCTTTCTCTCTTTCTTTCTTTTCGTTGAAATGCTCAATATGATTTTAGTGTTAGTGTGGTGGGACAACGCTTCCCCTTCATTGTTTGAAGAAGGAGAAGATAAGGGGCAACTTAATGGAAGATCTACGCATTGCATGAATCAGTTAGTTTTGAGTTTATTAAAAAGTTAATTCCTTAGAATGTTCAGGCTTCTCTACTAAGAGTAGTGAATGTGGTCTAGTTATAGGGCTTCATTCTTATTGTCAAGTTCGAAGTATTTTTTTGGGGGTGAGGGGGGGGGGGAGGGCAAGTTGCAAAAGAAATGGAGAGAATTGATTTGTATTACTGCACTTAATTTGAAAACGTATTAGTTGTCCTCCATTTACAGAACATATTTCTACAAAAACTGGTAGAAAATCGTGGTCCACGGTCCACCACATTTAATATGTGGAGAACTTCTCATGTCATCCTCAACTAATGTCACTTCTTGGTACCAAACTTATCCCAACATGGAAAGGTGCCAAACTTATTCCACCATATGCGACCCGTAGGTTTGAACTTGGAAAGAGTCTTGACTTAGATGTTGAATTTCTTTGATTGCGTATGGATCATAATATGTTTTGATTTTGGGTGGAGTGGTCTTGGTTATGTTTTTCAGAAAACTAAAGTGAGTTTCTGGACTTAGCTCTGGTAGAATCAATTTTTTCCTGGAAAAAAGTTTCGCTGCTGTCTATAATTCTTAAACAAGTTCGGAGTCCTTCAGATTGGTAGAAGTAATTCGATTAAATATATCTAAACTTCTTTATTTTGCTGCTAGCCTTTGAGCAAAAACTTTGTTGAAGGAAAACAAAAGAAAAAGTTATTCTGGCAGGAAAAATATAGTTCCGTTTCGGGGTCAGACGCAATTTGCTGTGACAAGCCATGTTCGTAAAGAAGTAACTAATGAAGATGATGGGTCCCATTCTTCTCTGTTTGAACAGCTCATTGGCTTCCAACTGTTATTGGAAACTAATGACAAATAATTTTTCCAAAATCAAGTTGTCTGGTTCTTAAACATAACAAAATTATTGCTCAAGGGCTTTGGTCTAGTGGAAAAAGCGCAGCACCTGAGTGTGGATTAGACACACGTCATGGTTCGAACCTGCCACAGACAAAGGCTCGGTATTAAGTGGAGAAGGGTAGAGGGCCGGACCCTTTATCCACCAGCTTTTGAACCGTCCGCCACTGGCCTTGTAGGATTCCACAATTATCAAAAAGGAAAAAGAAAAAGAACCAAACAACTATTTAATCTGTTATCTTCTTCCTTGAGGTAATTGTATGTAGAACTTTAAAAACAAGTAAATTATAATTGAGACTTTTTAATCTCAAGTTGTGTATGCACTAAACATAGTTTGTTTGCTTAAGTTATCCTGCTTCATTAAAGCTGCATTTTACATTAACTTGTTAGATTTTTCTCCTCGAGTTTAAATGTCCCAAGTTTCTTTTCCCTACTGGTAGTCACAATGTGATTCATGTTTAGTGATGTAGGCAAGTAGCTGTGAGAGATATGTTCTGCTCTTGCACAAAGCTAGAATATGATCTGCCATGATCTGCCATGACTAGATAATGCTTGTATAATGTATCATTTCGTGATTGTTGTGGCCTAAGTAGTTGGGGATGTCAACTACAAGTTAGGAACAAGATTTAATCTTAGCCGGACAAGTGTAAAAGTTGTAGGCAATGTGTGTCATGTGCTGCCAAGTCTTAAGGCTGCCTATATGTTATAAATAGAGCCTTTATGACTTAGGCAGAAGTAGGATGAGAAATGGTGGTATGCGAAAATATGCAATCTCGTGCATAGAAGCCTAGAATATGCAGTTTCGTGCATAGGAGAGAATATGCAGTTTCGTGCATAGAGAGCAGAATATGCAATTTTGTGCATAGAGGGAATAGTGAAGTATAGTTTTGTGTGGGAAATTATAGTGGGAAACAAGAGAGAAAGGTGAGGGTTTCTGAGGGTTTCAAAAGGGGCTAAGGCTGGGCAAGGGCAGGTCTTAGTGCTGGCCAAGAACGACTTGTGTTCTTGCCAAAAGTGAGGGTCCTTTGTATGTTTTCAATATTAATGCAAAGGTTGGAAAATTGTTCTCGTATATGCTGGTGTTATTAAATTCCTGTTTTATTGCCTAAGTTTTGTTTGGGGCCAAACTTGTTGCCGTGTGAAAATTGGCCAAGGGCTATAAAGGAAAGGCTGAGTCAAGCAGCGGACTTGACTGCCGCGCGGGTGTGGTTTCTGGTTGATCAAAAATGCCCCCGCGACAACTCGTATCAGAGCCAGGTTGGCCAAGAAGGTGGCCGGACCAGGTTGGCCAAAGAAGGTCGGAGATGGTTCGTGGCAGTGGCAAGACGATCAGTGGCAAAATTCGTAGGAATAGTTGAGCACAGTTCGGGACAAAATCTATGGAAGAAAGTGTTAATGTAGCCAAAGGGGCTGGGAATGGAAACAACCTCTTGGGGCTAATTAACCAAGATGGCTCGATGAGGACGTCGATTTCAAAGGGTGCGGGTGGTTTGTTAGGACCCCGACTTTTGAACATAGGCGTGGTGCGGCTGTGGCAAGGATTTGGGCGTGATGGCCTTGCCATTGGCCTACGTGCGGGCGGAACAATCATGCGGGCAACGGGCTGTTATGAACAAGTATTGGCCAAGACCTTGGCATGGGCAAGGCGTTGTTGGCAAAGGCTTGAGAAGGCAGCGTGGTTGAAGTTGGGCGGCATGGCATGCACGCCAAAAACCAGTCGGATGGCACGATTGGGTTGCGGCAGCTAAGTATGGGCTAAGATAAATCAAAGCGGGAATGCGGAATGATGGTGATGGCTTTTAATAGCCAAGGAAACTACAAGCAATGGCACGAGGGAAATGAAGGTTGGCACA
>JASVEL010014149.1:0-69499 GCA_032618575.1 Nicotiana noctiflora
AGTCCAAATTCTAACATAAGAGCCACTAAATTCTTGTACCTGATTGTTACTAGAGATTTTAAAGGTGGAGTCATGTGTACTTCCAATCTGACTTGAATGACTTACTTGTCTCCTTTCTGGTCAAGTGCAAAGATATGATCCTACTTATGAAGCAACAAGACTGCATTTTGAAGATCTTGCAAGGAGATATGGAAACCCAATAATCATACTTAATCTGATAAAGGTTTGTGCAAAACTGAATTTGGTGGCCTCCAGAAAATTTACATTGTGTTTGCTTCTTAAGTTGATTGGACTAATGGGTTGTCCACCTCCTGGGCACTATTTGCTTCAAACAGTTCTAGCCTTTGAATTCCAGCATCGAATATTTGCCTTTTAGAATTTCTTCAATTCTGTCATTTATGAATGTAATGACTGCAGACCGTTGAGAAAAGGCCACGAGAAATGATGCTGAGGCGTGAGTTTGCTAATGCAGTTGGGTACCTAAATCAGATACTTTCTGAAGAAAATCACCTGAAATTCATACATTGGGATTTTCACAAGTTTGCGAAGAGGTATCCCTTTTCTCCTTATTATCCTAATAAGTTAATCTTTTAAATCCTTTTTTTGCTAATTTCATCCTTGTTTCCGGTGTTAAGCAAATCTGCAAATGTATTAGCAGTTTTGGGTGGTGTGGCGAGTGAAGCACTTGATTTAACTGGGTTTTACTACAGTGGAAAGCCAATGGTTGTTAAAAGGCGGGCTACACAGCTCAGTCGTACAAGCACTGCGAGGTATTTTCAAGCATCTATTGACATTTGTGCTTGATCTATCGAGTATCATATTTGCAAGGCATGTAATGAGTTACTTACTTTGAGTCTAGTTTGTTGTTTACTGAACTTGCAAATGCTAAGGTGAGGCTATTTAGTTAGACATCATATAACTCACTTCTTTCTCTATTCCACGCCAGTCATTTTCTTCTTCTATCTCTTTTTCTCTTGTCTCTATAATTTTTTCTGACCTTTCATGAAGTTGGCGATAAGGATGTTGTAAAGCTTGTATGCTGTTTTCTCTCTCTCTCTCTCTCTCATAAAAAATTCAATATTCTGTTTCACTATGGTTCCTTCTCAGAGTGCCGCAAATAGAAAAGAGAAGAGTACAAATTGCTGGGAAAGGAATGTGATATTTAAATTGGATTACCTCTCTATTTGTAAATCAGTCTGTATCAAAGAGGAGTAGACTGTTTTCTGTTCTTTCTTTCTTCTATTCAAAACTTGTCTAGTGATAACTGGTTATTTGCAGAATGAAGGCTTAGATCTGAATAAAGATAAGATGTAGCACCATAAAAGGTGGAGGGAGAAAGGGGAGTAGAAAAGACAAAAACAGGAGAAAGTAGATAAAATTAAGAGAAATCAATTTCAGAAAGTGTTATTGATCAAGTCAACGTTTAGGTCTACTGTTGCTTCTCAGAGTGCCGCAAATAGAAAAGAGAAGAGTACAAATTGCTGGGAAAGGAATGTGATATTTGAATTGGATTACCTTTCTATTTGTAAATCAGTCTGTATCAAAGAGGAGTAAACTGTTTTCTGTTCTTTCTTTCTTCCATTCAAAATTTGTCTAGTGATAACTGGTTATTTGCAGAATGAAGGCTTAGATCTGAATAAAGATAAGATGTAGCACCATAAAAGGTGAAGGGAGAAAGGGGAGTAGAAAAGACAAAAACAGGAGAAAGTAGATAAAATTAAGAGAAATCAATTTCAGAAAGGGTTATTGATCAAGTCAACTTATGTTTAGGTCGTCCAAATAAAGTACACGGGGGTTTTATCTTTAGGATAGTGAGTTCTGAATAAGTTAGAACTCTTAAAACTATTCGAACGTTCCGGTCTGAGAATCCCTATGTTTGAGGTCGTGCAACTAAGCTCTCGATGATCGAGGTTAGATCCTCGTATATCACCACTCTCATACTCTATTTTTAGCTAAAAAGATAAGATTTTTAATCTTTCTGCAGATTATCTAATCTTACCTTTCATGGGATTATATCTTTATGAAGATTCTTTACTTTTTGGTATGCCTCTTCTATATGGGAGCTTTTCCACTATCAACAAAATTATACATGATATAAAATAGATAATATTATTTCCAACTAATAGCTGATAATATTATTTCTAACTAATAGCAGTGCTGTCAAAGGTGCACTTAAGGACACTTAAACCTTGAAGCGCAAGGTGCACTAGGGGTCGGGTGTAAGGTGTTTCTCCTCGATTAGCTATGCTTCAGTGCAGGCACTAAGGTGCTAAAGCATGTGCTGCATCGCATATGAGCTTCCTCGTAAAGAGAACTACTCTTAACACATAAACTGTAGTTTTTTCAATTCTTTTTTCGAATTATGGTTTTTATATCGTTATTATCTTTGGATTACACACACACATACATACATACATATATATGTATGTATGTATGTATGTATATACTTTTATTCTTTCTTCGTTTATCCCTTTCTAAATAAAGTGCACCTACGTTCTGCATTGTGAACCTCATGCTTTTTTTTTGCCTTTGATAAAATTGACTAATAGATAAAGCCTTGTCTTCAAAATCGGAGAGAAGATTATCTCTACTTTATTTCTAACTAAAGATAAAGAGAAATAAATATTCGAGATAAAAATAACAGAAATTTTGGTAATAGTGGTATTCAAGCCAGTTGCCAACACCTCAATTATTGTACTGACTTTGTGCTACCTTATACCAACAGAGGCCATGGTTTGGGAAATCACCTAGAGTTTTTGTTTCTGGTTTGTTTTTTTTTTTTGTGGGGGGGGGGGGGGGTTGTTATCAATGAAGTGGGATAAAAACCATCATTGAAAGAATACTACAATAGTTTACTGACTGCATTATTCTTCTCTATTAAAAAGGCTCGAATCTGACGACTGTCCAGCTCCAAAAGATATAGCATCAAGAAAAGAAAAGATCCTCACTGGATAAGATTTTGCTACAAAAAACCAGCTTAGAGTAGGCTGAATCTCTACTTGCAGTTGTGTCTTGTAAATTTGTTATTATGGTCTCCAACTCAAAAGATTTAAGGGATCAAGCTTGCTCATTGTGGCTTCCACTTGTATGATCATGAGGCATCAGTTGAATGTTGAAGATTTGGTTATTTCTCAAGGGTGCATTAAGTATGATATTAGTAGTTGGTGTTAGAAGTGTAGCAGTCTTAATGAAGTGGAACCTGGACTATGACACCGAGATTGAATGTGGAAATCGTGCATTTCCAGCTTTTTTGTATTGAGAGGAGTTTGCCGCACGGGCTTTGGTCTAGTGGTAAAAGCGCAACACATGATGTTTGGGCTAGGCACATGTCATGGGTTCGAACCTTGCTGTAGACAAGAGCCTGGTATTTAGGTGGAGAAAGGTAGTGGGACAGGTCGAGAATTTCGGTTAACGGGGTTTTGGGGGGGGGGGGGAGGAAAAAGTGGAGAAGAATAAGAAAAGAGGAGAAGTGAGAAGCATATCAATTCATAAAATGCTATTCATCAAGTCTAGTGGTATTCAAGGCTTCACATCTTCCAAACAAAGTTCTTCAATGTCCTACTAGTAGGATTGTGAATTTGAACAAGTTAGAAAATTTAAAGCTACTTCGTGGAATTTTAAGTGTAAAGATAAGACTATATCAGAAACTTATTAATAGATACAGCCTTATCTTCAAATAAGAGAGAACATTACCTCTACTTCGTTTCTAACTAGAAGATAAAGAACAGTAAAAGGTAAAGATAATAATACTGCAGCTTTTATATCAATTATAGCAATAGTCTTTGTGTTGTTCCTTTACAGAATTTCTGGTCATTGAAGTTTCTTACAAGTATCTAAGTTATAAAATACTTTTTGATAGACAATTCTAACGTTATTCTGGCACTTGGATTTTGAAAGCATGGACCTTTGTAATATCATTTCAAGTAAAATTGCTCGAGCTTGAAGTAGTTGCCATCCTGACAGACATAAGTTAATTATCGTTATTCTGGTCTCGGGCTCTGTATAATCATCCACATTATTTGCTATGAAATCCATATCTGGCCTTGGTCTTAAGATGGTTTTGCTATTCTGTTATGGCTCTTGTGGCCAATATGTTTCTAACATTCCATGTGACATTCAGATATCCTATCAGGTACTATTTTTTCTTTTTGGAGTAAGGTAACGTTATCGATCAGCACCAAGTTTGTACTGGTATCCAAAAGAACAGATTACTGGGGGCCTTGTATATTACAAGGAATCTAAAAAATCTACAAGTGATTTTCCATCCTCTATATAGAATTCTTTACACCAGAATTCAAAAGACAAAAAAACTATTCAGCTTAATTCTTTGTATGGAACTATTTTTATTCTCAAAACATCTACTATTCCTTTCTGTCCACACCGTCCATATACATGCTGGGATCATTCTCCACCACAGCTTCTGTCTATTTGTTGTTTGGATATCATTCCAGCACCACAAAAGGTCCTTGGTATCCTTTGGCATTACCCATTGTATTCCTGCCAGGGAAGGAATAACTGCCACAAGTTACCTTGCAATGTAGAAAAAGATGTCTATTAGTTTCTTCCTCCTCCTGAGAACATCTGGAACTCAGAGGAATTCCCCTTCTTTGCAAAAACTTCATGAGTCACACAAGCTTTCCTGGCAACTAGCCAAGGAACACGTGTGACCTTAAAAGGGGCTTTAATCTTCCCTATGCATTTCCATGGCCAAACTGATAATTGAGCACTTTCTGAAAGCAGAGACAGAGAGTATGCAGAGCTGACTGAAAACCTTTTGTTGTTTCCTTCATTTCCATATAACTGGATCCTCGGCATTTCTGGTACTATGAAGAACCTCCAGAACCTTCAACATTTTAGCCACCCTGCCAATTTCATTATCATTTAGAAGCCTTCTGAAAGAAAAAATTTAACCCTGTGAATTCCATGTCCCTTTTATTGAAGACTTAGGTGTAGTTGTTAAGCAACCAGGTAATATTTCTTTAGAGTGAATGAGTTGCTAACCAGAGTTTATCCTCGTGAATGTTGTCTAGATTATGGAAACTTAACTTCATTGATGCTCAAATGATTTAGGACTAGATGTAACTGATTCATGGTGTTTCGTGCAGGGATTCTACTCTGAGAGATTTGAGAGCAAATTCAGGAGAGCTCTCAAGGATTGGAAGCAATAATGAAATTCTGAATTCGTTGATCAAACAAGAAAGAGAGGCTGATAATAGCCAACAAATTGGGAAAGATAATGATGACAATGCAGCAAGGTTTCAAAGTGGAGTGCTGCGCACAAACTGTATTGATTGCTTGGATCGAACAAATGTCGCCCAATATGCTTATGGTCTTGAAGCTTGAGGTCGCCAACTCCATGCTATGGGCTTGTCTGATAGGCCCAAACTGGATGCTGACAGTAGCATTGCTGCTGCTCTCATGGATATGTACCAGGGTATGGGTGATGCTCTTGCTCAACAGTATGGTGGATCTGCTGCTCACAACACCGTATGTTCACCGATTCTAACTGCCGAGTTAATAAAATAATTTCTTTAAATGTTTTTGATTAAATGACGATTCCTAGAAATTGTTCATATTGTTGAATAGATGTTTTGTTAAACTAGGTGTTTCCAGAAAGGCAGGGCAAGTGGAAAGCTACAACTCAATTAAGGGAATTCCTCAAGTCTATCAAACGATATTACAGCAATGCATATACGGATGGTGAAAAGCAAGACGCAATTAACTTGTATATTCATTCCCTAAACTTTTAGCTGCCATTTGATTTTCCTTGTTGATGCATGCTTTTAGGTGGTTAAGCATTTTCCATCTGAAGTAGTGGAATTCTAGATATGTGGGTTTTTATTGCAAGGTTTTTGAAAATTTTGCTGCTCAACAATTTTATTACTTGTTCTTGGTTTTCTTCTTTCCAGATTCTTGGGATATTTCCAACCTAAGGAAGGAAAACCTGCACTTTGGGAGCTGGATTCTGACTATTATCTCCACGTATCTGGCATAGGAGACGATCTCATTCCAGAGTAGGGGTTCCTCTTTTCCACTTACCTTTTTATTTTGGCTGTCAGAAAATTTTGCTAACTTAATAAAGGAGAAAATTTGCACTAGAGTATTAAATGTTTTTCCAATATCCTACAATTAAAAAGTTACCATTTCCCCACTTTTTCATTGAAATCAACTTTATCAAGAGGTATTTTTCTCCATGGACAAGTGGTATTTTAATAAAATAAAAATTGAATTCTCAACCTCGTGCCAGTCAAACTAGGATACTTAAACTGGGATGGAGGGAGTAATAGAACAGAAAATATGTATTTCTTTTCTTACGCGAGCTTGATGTGTTGTGACAACTGAGATGCTGCACTCAAAACTAGTAACATTTGGGGAAGTAAAATGGATAAGGACTTTTGGCTGCACGTATGGACTCTTTTTCCTGTAAAGCTACAAATTCACTTTGTCTTTTATTGAGTAACATCAATTGGATTCTTGAATAAACAGAATATTTCTGAAGCGCAGAGGTTGATTTAAGGACCGATTTTGGGAACTGTGTATTTGTAAGGAAAGATTCAAGAAGAAAATTCTATGCTAACATATGACTTTGTCTGCTTACTAATATATGCCATCTTAATTTATGGCACAGTTTGTCATTTGATACCAGTGCTGTTGGACAAGGAACCGCACTAGCCCCTGTTCCAGCATGCAGGGAAGATTTCTTGCGCATGAAGTTGACATCCTTTGACAAGTTGCTTGAAAGAACATGCTGTAATATTAAGAATGTACGTCTCTGTAGTGAAACTAATCAAAAATCAGGGAATTCTGGAGTGGCACCTGATGCAGCGTAAGTGTTGGCTTTAAGCATATATGTTTGTTTGACGTGCAATTTTAATTTTTTTTAATTTCTCCTGTAGTGTTCATTTACATGCTTGGAGAGTCAAAAGTGACAGCTTCCATCTTTGTACATGAAAGAGTTTACGCTTAAAATCTCAATTTATAAGACTAACATGACATCTGTCAATAATATGTCCAGAAATGCTAAGTGGCAGCGGCACTTAACTTTGTTCCATCCTTTTTATTGATTATGTTGAAATTTTTTAGTCTTAAATGATGAGATGCCGTCCTGCCCAATTCTTAATTTTGATTTATCTCATTTCTCTAGTTTGAGTTGAAGGGATGAGCTGATATGCTAAGAACTAAAAAATGAGGAGTACCTTTTTCTTTACATGGTTATCAATTAACACACATCAATTCTCTTTTGTCTCACTTAACTCCTTGAACTGACACCTTCCTATTGGTTGGTTAGCCATTTAATATAATACTTCCATTAAAAAGATTATTGTATAACTTTTTTATTGTAATGTTCAATATACTTTTACGGGGATAAGCATTAGTGTAGATAATCATTAGTTTCCAAAGTTTGTACTATTACTCTCTATAGTCTTAGAGATTTTTAGCTACTGCTACTTGTTGTTTTTTACGGGTGGTTGTTAAATGTACTCTTAGACCGTTAAAATGCTCAATATAGTTTTACGGGGATTTCAAGCATTAGTTTCCATAGTTTGTAATGTAAGTTTCGGTAGTCTAAGAGATACTTAGCTACAACAATGGCTACTTGTTGTTTTGGGGCGTAGTGGCTGTTAAATACACTCTTAAAACTATTGAAGCTAATAAAATTGATCCCCGTTAGAAACTGTGGACAACTAATGATTCAAACGGATGTAGAATATACTTCTAAATTTTGTTTTAGCCATGAGAAAGCAGGAGATTGCATGGCAGATTAAAAAAGAAAAAGGTGAGAAGTGGCTGCATACAGAAATATTTTCTTTTTGTTCTTTGTTGCCTCTTCTTTTATGTTCTTTTACCCGAATGGTTAGTTCTGAATAACGGTATAAAGAGAGATAAATTCTATAATCAATTTAATTATTGGTTATCAACCATTTTTAAAAGAAAAAGTACTTTAATTTATTCATAGATCTGAAAGTGACATAAACATCTTAGTAGTACATATCCTTTCCTTTTAGTTTTCTAGTTCTTTCCTTTGTTTACTCTTCCTTTTCTACTAACATCATGAAAAAGCTAGCTGTTGGACAGGACATTTGAGAAGAGTTTCAAAATTACCCCCTGTTATATTTTTAATTGACCAAGTTATTTTACATGTTATTGTTAGTTTTCTTTACTGTTTATGACTTGACATACAAGTGAGAAAATACATGTCTATTCTGGCTGAACAGCTAATCAAAGTTCTCATAAAAAATTTGTTTGGGAAAAATGCATAAGTATCCCCCTTACCTAAAGCCGGATTTCCAACTACACACTTTATCTTTTCGGGGTCCTATTATCCCCCCTACAGCTTTCTTTAAATGGATTTAGTGTACCTTTAGTGCTGATGGGGCAGAAGACAGTGTATGTCACCCTCTCTGGGAGAGTAAGAAAGAGACAATGTTGAAATTTTATTTTTATAACATTTTTATAAAATACTATTTCCTATTTTCTTTTCCTTTATACTAAATCGTGTTTTTCTTTCCTCCAGTTTCGTTACTTGTAGACTCGCCCGGAAATTAACTCCGGCATTCTTCATATTCTTTGGCGAGATCGAGTTGCAGATTTTATCCTTTCCTCTCCATATTTCACTATACTTTTATAGAGGATCATTGCTATAGTTCACTACACTTTTATCGAATGTACAAGAAAAGACCGAAAAAGAAGAAGGGTTTTGATTGTTGGTTGCAAAAAATATATCGCCATGCTCGCCGTTTTCTGCTTGGGGCCCTCAGCCTTTCACTGCTTCAGGTAGGGAGGTGGGGAGGGGAGTCCTTTTTTTTAATTAATCAAATTTAGATAAAAGAGAGAACGAGGAAGAAGAATTTGGTTGTTAATTGCCAGAAAGATTTTTAGGAGCTCACCGGTTTTAATCTACTTCTTCAACCAAAAAAATTTCGCTGCGTCACTTGTGGGTTGGGAGATGGAAGAAGGTGAGGTATGTGAAAAGGGAAAAAGAATTTTAAAAAATACAATAAGTGAGTTTGTGTTCACAGGGCCTTGGGTAATTGCTGGTGATTTTAACACAATCAGATTTTCCTCTGAGAAGAGGAATGGCAGCAGAATAACCAAATCTATGACTTAACTTCATTGAAGACATGGACTTAGTTGATCTTCCATTGGAAGGGGGCATCTATTCATGGGCTAGAGGGAACCGTCAGGAGACCACCTCAAAAATTGACAAGATCCTGGTATCGATGGAGTGGAATGAGTACTTTAAAAACATCAAACAAGAAACTCTTCCTAGAGTTTGTTCTGATCACACTCCCTTAATGTTACAATGTGGCAGGTGGGATCACACAAAATCCTACTTCAAATTCGAAAACTGGTGGTTGGAGACTGAAGGCTTTCCTGACAGAGTCCAGAACTGGTGGACATCATTCATCTTTGAAGGAAGACCGGATTACATCCTTGCTTGCAAACTAAAAGCCTTAAAAAGGCAAAATAAGAGAATGGAGCTTGAATAGCTATGGCAAACTGGAGGGGGGGGGGGGGAATCTCATATTGAGCCAAATAGCTGAGTTGGATGCTATCCAACAACAGAGGAACCTTAATGAGGAGTAGATGGCCAGGAGAACAAATCTATCCCTCGAATTTGAAGAATTTTCTACAACGGAGGAAATTGCTTGGAGACAAAGATCAAGGACTCTATGGCTCAAACAAGGAGATAGGAACACCAAGTTCTTCCAAAGAGCTGCCAATGCACATAAAAGATTCAACAACATCAGCACATTGGAGGTCAATGGGGAGTGTATTGAAGATCCAGCTGAGATCAAAAAGGAGATTGTCGACTTCTATCAAAAGCTGTACTCTGAATCAGAAGTATGGAGACCAACCTGCAATATGAACAATTGCCCATCTATTTCTGAAGCTGAAGCACAAACATTGCAAAATATTTTCGAGGAGAATGAAGTTTTAGAATGCTTAAAGACTTGTGCAATAGACAAAGCTCCGGGACCAGATGGGTACACTATGAGCTTTTTCATCAAATGATGTGACGTGGTGAAACCAGACATCATGGCTACTATTCAAAACTTCTATTCCTAGGAGTTTTTTGAAAAGAGCTTCAATGCCACCTTTGTGGCATTGATACCTAAGAAGAGTGGTGCCAAGGAGTTAAAGGGATTTTAGGCCTATCAGCCTCATAGGTAGCATCTATAAACTAATCTCCAAGTTACTCTCTGAAAGATTGAAAACGGTGATGCACAAATTGGTAGACTCAGAGCAAATGGCATTTATAAAAGGGAGATAAATCACAGATGCAGTACTGATTGCAAATGAATGTGTAGATTCCAGACGCAAGGAGAAGAGGACAGGAATTATGTGCAAGTTAGACATTGAAAATGCATTTGACCTTGTCCGCTGGGAATTTTTGCTAGGAACTCTACAGAAGATGGGTTTTGGTAGGAAATGGGTCAACTGGATCAGATTCTGTATAAGCATTATCAAGTTCTCCATCCTGATCAATGGAGCCCCTGAAGGGTTTTTTCCCTTCGGAAAGGGGCTTGAGACAGGGCGATCCCTTATCCCCTTTCTTGTTCATTCTCGCTATGGAAGGGCTAAACAATATGTTAAGAACAACATAGGGTAATGGATGAATTAAAGGTTTCAATGTGGCAAAAAACCAAATCGACAAACTGGAAGTTACTCACCTTCAATATGCAGACGATACCCTCATTTTTTGTGATGCTGGTGTGACCCAAGTAAAGCACCTAAGAGTGATTCTCATAATTTTCGAAGCAATCTCTATGCTCCATATCAACCGGAAGAAAAGCCAGATTTTCCTAGTCAATGAGGTATCTAATATTTAGCTGATGGCAGGAATTCTGGGAGGCGAAATTGGTTCTATTCTAGCCATTTATTTGGGGATGCCTTTGGGTGCTAAAAGCAAATCCAAGGATATCTGGAATGGAGTCCTAGAAAAATGTGCGAAAAAGCTAGCAAGATGGAAATCTAACTACATTTCTTTTGGTGGTAGATTGATCCTGATTAACTCTGTGCTAAATGCCCTTTTCACATATGTGTTGTCCCTATTTCCTATACCTGCCAACGTAGAGAAAAGACTGGACACATTGAGAAGAAACTTCCTCTGGCATGGAAACAAAGAGAAGAAATGGAAAACATTGACCCTCAGCAAAAAAAAGGGAGGTCTGGGGATCAGGAACTTGAAATTGCAGAATAAAAGTCTTTTGATGAAGTGGCTTTGGAGGTTTACAAGGGAGGATTAAGCTTTGTGTAGCAAGGTAATAAAGGCTAAATATGGAAATGAAGGATTCTGGATGACTAAGCAGGTAAACAATGCTTATGGTATCAGCTTGTGGAGAACTATAAGGAACCTGTGGCCAAATTTTGCTGATAAACATCAATTCGAAGTAACAGATGGAAGGAAAACTCTTTTTTGGGAAGATAACTGGTTAGGAATTGGTTGTCTTATGGATCTTTTTCCCGACTTCTATGTTCTGAATCAACAACATAGAGCTATAGTACACGATCTTAGAGGGGCACATGCTTGGAACCTCACCTTCACAAAACCTTTACATGATTGGGAGTTACCCAACAACAACAACAACAACAACCCAGTATAATCCCACTTAGTGGGGTCTGGGGAGGGTAGTGTGTACGCAGACCTTACCCCTACCCTGGGGTAGAGAGGCTGTTTCCAAATAGACCCCCGGCATCCTTCTCTCCAAGAACTTCCCACCTTGCTCTTGGGGAGACTCGAACTCACAACCTCTCGGTTGGAAGTGGGGGTTGCTTACCATCAGAGCAACCCCTTACCCAGAATTACAGATTTTTTTAACACTCTGGAGCTATGTAATGGACTGCGGGAGGGAGATGACACACTTAGATGGAGCCAAAACAACAGTGGGGTGTACACAGTCAGCTTAGCGTACAAATACCTAAACCAAGATGGTGGACAAGTCAATCTATGGCCTTGGAAACACATCTAGAAGGTCAAGATACCATACAAAGTGGCATGTTTTGCTTGGCTAGTAGTTAGGGAAGCAGTTTTAACACATGATAACATGAGGAGAAGAGGAATGCAAATCTGCTCGAGATGTTACTTATGTGGACAAGAGGCAAGACAATCAACCATCTTTTTTTACATTGTAGAGTAACTACTCAGTTGTGGGACTTAAAGCAGTGTTATCTTAGCAAAAAAGCTCTAAGGTCTGTTGGAGCTTTAAGCGCAAAGCACAACTAAAGCGTGGGCTTTAGCGAAAAAGGCGCAACTGAAGAAAAAGTAAAAATATGGGTATGTAGTCCAAGACTAATAATTATAAGTATCAAAAGCAAATATATGGATAAAGAAATTGAATTTTTTAAGATAAAGTGAAATATCAATTATTTAATGTCGCATTTTCACTCATTGGCAAGGAAAAGTATATCTTAGAGCCTTGATGCGATACTAAAGCGCCCACAAAGAGAGGCGAAGCGCTCAACATGTTTTGAGCCTTGCTTCAGGGCTTAAGCGCGCCTTTGACAACACTGGGGACTTATTCATCAATCTTAGAGGCATTAGATGGTCAATGCCAGGAAGAACATTTGAACTACTGTCAAGTTGGAATGAAGGGGGAAGTGCACTGCCTCCAACAAAGACAGATGGAAAATTGTCCCTGCAACTATTTGGTGGACAATATGGAAGGAGAGGAATGCAAGATGTTTTGAGGATTCAACCAGTTCTATTCAGAATATTAAGATGAATTGTATTCTTTTTTTTTTGTTTTTGGTGTAAAGCAGAATATAATGATAACTTAGAGTCAATTCTAGAGGTCCTAGATTCCTTGTAAGAAGAGCAAGGATTAGAATAGGGAGCTTTGTAGACTTTTGTAAACTCTCTTTTGGCTTCCAGCACAACCTTTGTGCTGAAGATTGATTAATACAAGCATACTTATTACATTGTCAGAAAAAAAAAAAAGCAGATGAGAAAAAACAAAAAGAAATGATTTTAGCGAGAAATACACGGTGTTAGGTGCGTGTATTTTACCACCAGATACAAATGTGGTAGTGGCATTTCAGGGTGATACTAATTCCACTTAAAAATAGTTCAAGGGATAATAAGATCCTTGCATAGATAAAGTGTCTAGTTGGAAATCAGGCTATAGATTAGGGGCTACTTATGCATTTTCCCAAATAAATTTCATACATATACCAAGAGAAAATGATTGGGTGTAAGGCGTGACATATTGCTGGTGTTGGTACTTATAACTAAATGAAACAGAAAAGACACTATTCTAAGACTAAACCAAGTTTGTCGGTCGTAAGCAGCTTCAACATCTTCATCCGAATAATTCAAAATGAAAGCTTGAGCCTCGAACCCGTTCCTTCCACACTTTCTTTGAGATAGATTGTTTTTGTGTATTCTGATAAACTAGCTTATTTTCGTTCTTATCTTCAGTTTATTTATTTAAAGAGTAAATTTTGCAATATGTGACCAGCAAATTTTCTTTAGCTGATAATGTTTAATATTGGTAATTGCAGTGAAATACAGCTTAAGAGTCCGAATTGGCTTTTTGGACAGAGGAAGTATGATGATAGTAATTCTGCATCCAAGATGTCTTCAAATGCAGTTTCTAATGGGGCTTCAACTGGTGAGGACAAAGTAGATGGTCTTGGCGATCTTAGCTGGATTTCTGGTGCTCCTGATCTGAATCAAGAAGATATCTTTGAAAGGTATTTTACCTCAAAACTTTTCTTGCAGCTCATTTATGAGCTTATCTGATGTCTTTGAGGAATTAGCTGCGGCTCTTTACCTGTTATACAAGCCTACCAATGTGCACCTCAAACATAAGTAAACCAGAGTGTCATAATTCCACTTGTACATTCCTTTTTTTTTTTTTTTTCAAATTCTTCTTTTCTCATCGCAAGTATGTGGCGGAAAAATACACGATGAAGGTGCAGAAGTCGAGATGTTTTCTTTTAATGAATTTATGGTTCATAACAGAGTGAAATATGATCAACTCTACGGTTCATCATCAGCTCTATGTGCAATGCCATAGAAAATAATAATTTTACCATTTTCCTTTCTTGAGAGGTAGCAATTCATGAAATTTTACCGTTGTGAAGTTGAGTAGACCACCTTTGAAATGATGATGATGCAATAGCTTGTAGATGTCATTAATATCTGGCCATTTGGGTAAATATAAACGTTATTTTGTTTTTTAAAATAGATTTTTAACTAGCTTATGCTGGCATTGAGCTTGGGTCTATTTGTTTCTGAAAGTTCAATTGGAAAAAACGAGGTGTACAAAAATTTACATTCTATAGCTAACTTCTATCTTAACTAGGGAATGGATTAAACGTTAAAAAAAGTTTTTAGAGCCTGATACCTCATTTTTCAGTACTTTTTAGGTGGCTTATCTATTTGCTTTAGTATGTTGTAGAAGAAGAAGAACTGAAAACTGAATTACTGTTTGATTTTTGTCCTTATATTAGTCAGCGCTAGCACCCTACCTCTAGTTTATGAGATAAGGTAAGCTTCTAAGTAAGAAGTATTACTAACAAATTGAAGTCCGAATGTCATGTTTTAGTCCGCCACCACCTTCTTCTTTGCTCTTTATTTCGGATGCTTGATCAAAGTTGTTCATCTCTCTGCAGTGGATGGATTAGTTAATGCTGAACCAGTGAACCACTTTTTTCGGGTTAATTTCTGATTATGCTTAAAACAAGTAGTTTCAGTGGACATGGTTTATAGTATGTTGTGTATATGCCCACCAACCCTGGAAAACAATTAAGATAAATGTACAATGAGGAAGGGAAGGGGCTGGTAATATTCCTCATTTTCCCTTCATTTGACATTACAAGTACTGTATTCCTTGTTTGGTTCCTTTCAAATTTTACTGTATATACATCCTTTCGTAGCACTCTTTTATTTCATTTTAGACTCGCGCACTATTTTAATCCTCTTCTAGATACCTGACAATGACGGCAGCAAATGAGGCTAATGGCTGGTATGGTGGTACATTACTCAGTGATCAAGACGAAAGCAGTGAAATCTACCAACATTATGCAGAACTTATCCAGGTAACAGATATGTTGCAACTTTTATACTGTCTGTATCCGTGCTTTGTTATTTTCCAAGTAACTTTTTCTGGTTTAAGTCATAAGCGTTTCAATTTTTTCTCGAGATGAACTAGAGCAGATCTTATCATATCAGGCTACTTTCAATGATATTCAGGACTCAACTAAGTATGAGTGAAGATTTAGTAATTGTGAATTTCTGTGACAATTGCCTTTGGGCTTCGATTAGCAATATTCCTCCTTGATATATTGTGTTGTTGAATACTTGGTTATATGTTATGGAGAGAGCATGCTTTTGGATTTGCCTTACTCAGAAGATATTATGTAAACTAGCAGGGACCTGCAATGGAACCCTTTGAACATGACGCTGAAAAGGAAAAGTATTACACCGAACTTCTCCTAAAAGGTTCAGTTGATGCTATGGACGATGCAGCTATTGAAGCAGAGATGGAATCTGCTCTCAAGGCATATGACCAAATTGGTGCAGATCTTGGGATTTTCCCAAAGTCATGTAAGGCATTGGCTGCTGATCCGAGCCAATTAACGAGATGGCTGGTTGGCGAAGGCAAGCTGCCCAACGTATAAAATGATATGCTGCAACATATACATTTCACTATGTTACATATTTTTGTTGTAATACTTGAGGGGCTCTTATTTTAACATTTTAATAGATAAATGAGGGTGATTTTCTATGAGCAGCAGGTTTTACCGCTGAATAGCATGCTGCTCCTGTACAGTTGTATTTTGTGCGTGAAGAAATGTTGTGATTATTTTTTAATTATAAATGAAGCCTTGAAGGAAAAATAAAAAGAAAAAAACTAAGAGCTTGGAGATTGACTAGCTACTTACCTATCAAATGCAAGACCTATATAAAATTTAAATTTGGTGAATTCGACCTAAAAAAAGTTTCTATTACTAAAGCAATATACTTTTGAATTTATGAGTTTCGGATTCTCGGATTTGCATACGTATGGACTTTGTTTTTCTGTCAAGTGTCAACCAGCACATGCACTCGTCTTTTCTTGATGGCCTAATTAGAGAGCTAAATCAAACAATTTAGCTCTATGATCCCTGAAAATACCCTCCTCTGGATCTCCCTTTATTATTCATAAAACTTTACTCGGCACATCAACATTCACTATACTTACAAAGATGATCTCCACCATCAAAATTCGAGCGACATTAATCGGAGTTACTTTTAAGCTCGGTGGAAGGTCTGCGTACACACTACCCTCCAAGATCCCACTTGTGGAATTTTACTGGGTTGTTGTTGTTGTTGTTTCAAACTAGGTGGATGCTACTCGCTTTAGGCTTATATTTCTACTAATTAATGGTTTATAATAATTCTATTTAATGAGCCGTTGCATGGAATGTCCTACAGTTATAGGGGAGAAATTCAAAAATAGCCAGATTTACAATTGGTCGTTCAAAAATAGCCTAATTCAAAAGTAATCGAAATTTAGTCACTTTTATGTAAAGATAAATCTGAGCAAAAATACTATTCATAGCTAGGAAGTTCAATTTATCTGTCATTATATAGAAAACGTGCTTTTCAGGCTCCTTATTACGCCATAACATGTAGTAGAATCAACTCAATGACACTTTAAACTAATTATGAACCATGTAGTGACTTATTTATGTTCTGAAAATCAAATGTGAGACTGAGAAAGTATGAAACATGATTTTAACGATAAATCAGCAGAGTTAATGTACCTCCATTGCCTTATTTTCTTTTTTAGGTTTTCATCACACATAACTAGTAGCATCTCACCGAAACAAAATTTCACATAATTAGATATATTAAATGTGTACGAATAAATGAAACATTTAATTTTATTGTAGTATTGTTACCTGAATTTTTGTCGTTATCTCGTCGATCACTGGGCTCACCTTGTATAGATTCATCAGTAGCTCGAGCGACAGTGTCATTTAAAATTGTAGGAGATGACTCAACAGTGGCATTAGCATATCTTTTGAACCTGTAGGCATTGCAACTGTAGATTCCATCTCTACATGTTGTTGTAACTTATGAGGCGCATCATAACTATTATTTATTTATTTTTTTCTGAATTTTCACTACAGCTTTTGCTACAGTGTTTGGAAATCCACCAGATATATTTGCTGCACTTACAGGCATATTTTTTGCAGCATTTACCAACTCTGTTTCCTCTGTTTTTTGAGCCACTTGATTGTTAGCCTTAGCACATGAGAAATTATTCTCCTCACCGTGATCCCTTTTAGAACATGTAGCAGCTGCAAAGTCAAGCTATTTTTTATTAACATTGCATGCTTCTACCACATGATCAGCTCCACTTTTTAAACCACCAGTTGTCAAAATAGCAGTAGCATCAACAAATTTGTGATATGCCTGCAGTATGGGATTTACCACATTAGAAATCCTTGCCAATGCTACCATAACAGGCACATCACGAGGACGTAAACCAGGACTCTTATCAACCTTTGTGATATCACCATGAACCCCTTCACGACCAAAAGCATTAGTTGATACCAACAGGCCATCAAATCCAGGTTTCCCTACCAATGACAGAAACCAAAAAATCCAAAACAACATGCATTAGGTGTAATTGTTCTTTTATGTAAACATATGTAATCACATTATCTGAATAGAGATGCTTCATAATATAAAGATGGCTGGCAACTGAATAGAGAGTGTAATCACATTAACTGCTGTAGACATAACCCATGGAGTCATGACACGATTTGTTTCAAGCACGATAGTATTGTTCACCTTGTTATATAAGAAAAGATGAAATTGGTCGGAAATAATATAAATCATTTAACGAAGAATATTATACAGTGTCGGAGGAAAAAAATTCACATATGAAGAAAGTTACAGTACCAGGGCATGGACCGGCACATCTTTTGAATAAAATCTGGAAGCACAGGTTTTGACATCACTGACTAATGAAATGTCACAAACATGCCAGTTTCAAAACAAATGTAACCAATAATCAAAACTTCAAAACAAAATATATATACATGAACCAATTAAGATAACAGAAGTAAGGACTACCTCCAAGTAAACAGTTTTATTTCCAGTGATTAAGTGAATTTTGGTAAGAGCAGTCCCTCCCCTCTCCTTATTCCGACATAATATGGAGACAGTTGACACACTTTAAACAATCGAAGTCAAAACTGTTACTAATACTTTAATTAAAACATTGTTCTTCTATCGATCTCTTATTGGCAGCTCCATAAGAATGAAGAATTGAATGCAGGAATATTACCGTAGAGCGAGGCCTTCAGCAGTTGCAAAACCAATGCTGCAATTATCACGTGTGACAAATGCAACTCCACAAGATATTCTCAACCAGGAACAAATATCTAAGAAGCAAGAAGAAAATTGTTTTCGCTAAATTAAATTTAGCAGACATAAGCACAGGATTTAACATCACTGATTGATGAAATGTCACAGACATGCCAGTTTGGAAAAAAATATAGCCAATAATCATAACTTCAAAACAAAATTTCTCTACTTGCACCAATTCAGATAACAGAACTAAGGACTACCTCCAAGTAAACAATTTTATTTCCGCTGATTAAGTGAATTTTGGTAAGAGCAGCCTCTCCCCTCTATGTATTCCGGCATAACATGTAGACAATTGACACACTTGAAACAATCGAAGTAAAAACTGTTAGTAATACTTTGATGAATACATTGAGAAGAAAACTCTGTAAACTCTACTCTTGATAAGCTAAAACAAATAAAGGAATCAATATTTTCTTCTGCAACTTCGTTAGTTTTGTTAACAAATAAACTGAAATAGCCACATTAAGAAATTCTGCATAAGTTTAACATGAGAAGAAATGTCCAATGCTTAAAATAACAATTTGTTCAGCAGAAATAACACAACTAATATTATACAAAATTAACTAATCGAAAAGAACTTAAGTTAGCCAACTGTAACATTTCAAAACACATTATGTTGTTTTCTTCTTCTTTAATGCTCTCTTCATTTTATTTTCGGACAATTGTACATTCGGATCTTCTTCAACTGATAGTGACGCATTAGATATCCCTGGATTCACAGGTGTATGTACAATATCGATTAACTCATTATCTTCAGTGGAATCCTGCATATATAAATACAAATTTTATGTAAAACATTAAAGAACATATATGTACTACAGATTTATTTATTCAACTATCTCCTAAAACTAACTTACTAATTTAAATATGAAATTTTATGAATAAACAAATCCTATTACATGTATAAGAGCGAATAATTGTAAACGAAAATTGACTTATGTATTTACCTCGCGTTTCTTCTCTCCATCTACTGCTTGATTATTACTGAAGTCAGGTTCCTATATAACAAAGATAAATAAAGGACTTTCAAATAATGATTCAAATTATGAAATTTAAAGCAAATGTGAAATGTAAATGTATTGTCAAGTTTGTGAACAAATATGACATACATTTAAGTCATCCGTAGTTTGATGAAGACTATATTTGGTAATCAGTTGGTCCTCGCCCGTAACCTTAACAACAATGTATACTTCCTTTTGCAAATAAATGTTGCCTCTTTTGACAATAACCTTAAACATGAATTTTTTTTTTTGGAGAATATTGTTCAAATCTACTGGGTATGGATACGTATCAACAGCGCCAGTATTCTATAATAAAATTTTGTGTTAGAATTTTAAAAATAATAAATATGAATTCAATAATTTGATATACCTCAATAAACCCTTCCTTCAATTCTTTTTGCAGTTTTGTCAATGAGAAACATGGTTTCACGGTCCCACAAAAGTAATGAAACAAAGCTAGTAGTATCCATTACCCTAACCTGAAGCTTGTACCTAAACGCAGAGTTTTTATGAGTTAAAATTGTAAGTTATACATTTATTATGGAAATAAAGTTACATTTACCGAATAACTGCTGATTAATCTTCATTGTTACATTTTGCGTTTGGGCATCGGTAAAGGTTTCCTACTTTATCAACCTTCTTTTGACACTTATTGCAGCTAACATAGTACCATCCTTTTCCAAGTTCTAAGTTCTCTATACTTGCTGCAATCCAACATGGACAGAGAAAAGATAGATAGAATATTACGAAAAATTTATTCTTAAAACTCAATAGCTTTATAAAACCATTAAATAAGAGAAATACAGATGTGCAGTTTCAAACTTATAACATGAAAGTCAGAGTTAAATTTATATAGCAGAAGTTAGTTGACTTACTTGCATGGATTCAACTAATTGGCCAATTGTTTTCACTTGAACAATGTCGTTCTTCAACTCAGCCGAGACAAAGTAACTTTGTTGAGAGATGCTTTGAGTCAATCTCTCAGAGTTATTATCCCGAACAGAAAGTAATCTATATTTACAAATTAATACAACAGTTATATGTATAGTTGGAATTTTCTTTTTGTTTAGTGTATAAGAAGTAAAATGTTATATATTTAAATCAATAGATGTATAAATTTTTTTAACCGTGTTTTGAATTCTTCAATTTGAGGGAGATATGGATTAATCCACAGCTTTGATGCATTCCAAGTATTCCGCACAGAATATGAATCTACAAAACAACGTTTATGTAAGATGTAATGAATAACTATGTCATTATAATGAAAATTGTGTACTTGTATTTTACCTTGATATTTATGGGCTTTTATGAGCTGCATAACAACGATAATAAGCTCGTTGTTAGAATTCAGCAGATGAGGTATAATTTCATCAACACACTTGCCCCAAAATGTTGCACACAACTTCTTCCTCCTGTAAAATTAGATTAAAAATAAAATTTTACCATATGCAATTATCAAATGAATCCTTAATTATTACTTGTAAGTTTATTCTTACTCATCATCTTCTAGTTCAATATCCATAAACTTCCTAGAATTTTCACCATGTATTTGTGTGTGAACCTCACTGAAATTGACAATTTCTCCAATGACATCTAATAAGAGAACAAAAATTATTAAAATAATGAATAAAAAATTCCAAAATTTTAAATGCTGTAAAACTGATATTTACCAAATAATTCAGTCTCATTGACGTCCACCTTATTTATCAATTCATAATATGGACGCAAATCAAAGATATTCATTGGGAAAAGTACATCATGTGTTTCAGTCACTGTTGTCCGTTGGGTAAACGTGAGCCTCAACATATGTTTTGTGCTGTTAAACTTCCTTATTATGGCAAACAATAAAGTTCGCCATATGATATAATCCAAGCTCAGTAATTTTGGTTTTGAAAAGATGCAAAAATGACTTGCCAATAGTAGCACTTATCCGATCACCCAACAAAAAATTTATATTACAAATCATACACTACAAATAAATATTATTAATAGTAAATGACGTTAAGTGTTATTTTAGAGAGTCTAAGTTAACAAAAAAAATAACTAATAGTAAATGTGGAAAAATTTACAGATTTGGAGCATAGTTCACAACCAAATGTATAACATGTACGACTGGAAATACTATTATCCACATAAGGACATGAAGTTGAGGGAATTTATATAATATGTGAGTTGCATTTACAGTTCATAAAACAGACATGACCCTTTGTTGTGAAACTTTATAAGTTTTTGCCAAAAAAAGTAAATTGTAAAAATTGACGTCATTAACTACATGAACTAATGTACCCAACTGTTTGGCTGGATTGTGAAAGTACTTTGCTGCATAGTTGACAATAACTCATGTACCCTACAGTTTCTTACAGATTGTACTTATTGTTATCGAACAACAATAGGGGAGATCCATTAAAGCAAAATAATCATATCAAATATGTAAAACATCTTTTCGTCTTGTAGTACCAATTCAATCGACATTATAGTTCCTAGATTGAAACGATCTGGTACTTCCCACACACGAACAACACGAACTTTCAACTTCCACCGCATTTTTGAAATTGTTATATATTTGATGAAATCAATGTTAGTTACCATGTTGTGCACAAAGATTATGTTCTATTGCAATATTGATATGCAAAAACCTGTAAAGTTGAAAAACATGTAGTTCATCAAGAGATATAAACTGTTGTAGGATAGAGAAGTTGATAGATAGGTGGAAAATATGGTTTATGCAGTTATTTGTATGGTTAGTTTTCAATCCTACATAAATTTCAATTTCAGTACCTAAATATTAGGAAAATATGGAAGTTTCGAACAGACAATGTGGGTTAAGCAGTTATTTCGTGCGTTATGCAGTTTGACTACTTTTTTTATAGATAGTGGGTTATGCAGTTTTACTGCTTTAATACTCTTTTGTACACAGAATACAGTTTTACTGGTTTAAAACAGTTTTGGAAACAGAATATGGAATGATTTTTAAAAAAAATGTGTATTTTGATTAACTCCCTAATATTTAGGAAGGTTGTCTTAACATAACAGGTATCTCATTTATATTTTGCCATTTGGCTTAATGACAATACTTTTAAGTATAAGATAAATAGTATGAATCGTACGTAGTTTTAATATAATAAATATCCTCGTTTGCTTAGAAAAAAGATGAGTGTCCGTTTCCGACCCGGGAAAAAAGAGAGGTTTCCATTTCCGACCGTTTATCGGGGCAGCGGGAGCGGTCAATAAAAATCCCAACGCCCTCCCTCTCTCTAAATGCAAGCAGACATGCAAGCACTGAGAGCCCTCCACTTCCATAAACACCTTTTCAATCCCTCTCCAAAAAACCCCCTCTCATCTCTCCGTCTCACCATTATATGTAATTCCTCTCAATACCCCAAACAATCCCGCCAGTTCCGATCAACTCGCAGTCAACAAATTCCTAAAGAGTCCACTTCTCTCACCGACGCCGCCGTACAAGGCTGGGCTGCCCCTTCAACAAGTCAAAAAAACCCTAGTGACGAACACACCCCACAAACAGAGTCTAAGTCGACTGTAGTAAATGGAAATTATTCCAACGGTATAAAGACTAGGGTTTATGAAGTTATAGGGAATGGTACCAAGAAAAAGGGGAAGAGTGGGAAGAGTAGTAAAACAGTGTGGGTGTGTAGTGATTGCGGGTATGATGATGGGCAGTGGTGGGGGATTTGTAAGCAGTGTAATGGTGTTAATACAATGAAGCGATTTTCGGAAGAGATAGAGCGTCCTACTAGTGGGTTTGAGGTTATTGAGAATGTGACAAGGTCGTGGCTGCCTCATCAGTCTGTTAAAGCCATGCCTACGAAATTGACGGATGTAAATAAAGGGATCAATCAATTAAATTGGCGAATCCCTCTGTAAGCAAAGTGTAAATGTAAATAAGAGGAACATTGAATTTCATAATAATCTCCTAAAAAAGAATGTTGCCTGTTTTTGTCTTGTTCATATCTTTGCTTGAGTTTCTTGCCATATTGACGTTGATATTAATAATTGAAAATCTTTGGGAAATTATTAATGATCACTTTGACATATTTTACTTGTATAGGTCTGGCCTCTTTGGAGCTGAAGTTGGAAGAGTACTTGGTGGTGGTCTTGTGCCGGGTACTGCCTTGTTTTGTCCCTATTTTTACACATGAAGTTCATTTGACTTGCAGTCTCAACTGAAAATATCAAAATGTATTCAGTCAAAATTTCATAAAGATAGTACATGTTTATAAAATTAAGAAAAAGAAAATTTCAGGTTTCGTAGAATGTTGTTTAAAGTGCGGAATGAGTTAAAATCTTCTTAAAATCAGTATACTTATTTAGGCTATCATGTTGAAGGGTCCTTTTAGTGTTACTAAATTTTAGCTATATGTCTACTGATAGTAGTTTGGCTGCAGGTTTGCCTAATGTTTGTTGTTGTTTTGCCGCTGTGTGGATTGTGAAGTATACTTATTCAGTTTAATCAAACATTTTGTCAGTATGCAGCATTGTAGAAACTGGCCAAAGCTAAATTATAACGAAGGAGCAGGACTTACCACATGTTTGGGGTTGAGGCACGATAGCTGAGGAAGTTCTTGAATTTTAAGGATTTATGTTAAGTGCTTAGGAATAGGTATTTTTAGGGCTGAATGTGCAAATTAGGAATAAGGAGGGAAAAGAAAAATATAAAATTAAAATTAGTCTTATCAAAAAGAGAAGTATAAAATTATTTTACGACTCCTTTATTCAGTGGGCACAACATCGTATGGTCACATCTATATCATAGAATTAAAGGAGAAGTTCAACTGTTGATGGTAGCAACCTTCATTACTCAAGCTCCATATCTTCTTTGACATCTGTACTGCATTAGACAGGTAGGTGTACCTGAATATCTATACTATTCTGTGAAGATTTCCACAAATTACTTAAGTAATATAGCCTGCCTGCTACTCTGTTATTAATGAGATCATGTTACTAACGTGTAACTTGTTCATTTTAACCTTGAAATTTCTCGAGAAGCCTGAGTGTATTCTGTATAAAACTCGGAGTTATCCACCTGAAAATAAAAAAAGAAAATGAAAGCTTCCAGAAGTTGTTGCATTCTGTAATTTGCTTAAGACTTTGGCTTGAACTTGCCACAGATGGATTTAGGAGCATCAACCAAAATAATCTGTGCCTGCTGATAAATAGTTGCTGCTAAATGTACAGTCACTCTCTGGCCGTCTTTGGTCTCCGTTTCTCGCTGTTTAAAAATATCCCCATTGATTTCATGGAGCATTTTGACTTTAATTTATTGGGAGCTATTTGGTCTCTGCCTTCTCAATAGGAACTGATTCTTTTATCCTTTTCTATGTTGCAGGCTGCTTAGTTTTAGTTGGTGGTGATCCGGGTGTTGGCAAGAGCACGCTATTGTTACAGGTATGATGCTGTGTGCAGACATAAGTTTTTGGTTCTAAGTCATATCATTTGGAGTCATCTAATATTCTCCAATCACTTTGACTATCTTACTCTCTATTGCAAGATTGCAGCCATAGTTGCAGAGGGGTGTGATATGGGAGGACCAGCACCGGTTCTCTATGTGTCTGGTGAAGAGGTGGGTGTTTATCATTCCTAATTGGGCAGTGCCTTTTTGCTTTTTCAAGCTTTTGATATGCTGTATTTGCTAAAACTGAAATTCTACCAAGGGCTTGAATGTAAAAGTACTCTAACGTAGAACCTTTTCCTATTCCTGACGTTGGCAAAACGTAAGCTAATGTAAAAGCTTACTGTGTCATAACAGATTCTCTTTTTGAGAAATGACATCTTAATAGTATGTCTTAATTTATAGATAAACATGATGGTAGATGAAGGCTTGGGTGCTATCTGAACTGTTGTAGTAGTTACAATTGTCAATTGAGCTTTGAATGGGCTGATTTTGAGTAATTGTTGTTAGTAATATCTTCCATTGCTTCACAAATCACTTCTGTACTTTTTCCATATTCACCTTTTCCGTGAGGGTTGCTCATTCTCAGGTTGAACATATGGTTACTTGACTGAGAAACATATTTCTACAAAGGAAAAGTGATTGGTCTATCCTGAAAAGGGGGAGGGTATACAATTACTCCCTCTATCTCATTTTATGGGGCACACTTCTCTTTTTTGTTTCTCTTTCTCCCTAAAAGAATAACACCTTTCTATGTTTGGAAACAACTTAACTTTAAGCTTCTCATTTTACTCTTAATGAGATGATTTGTAGACACACAAATGTTTATGGCTTGTTTTAAGCTCCATGTCCAGTCAAAACCGCCAGATAAATTGGGACAGAGGCAGGATATGAGGAACTACATAGTTTCAATTTTTTTAAATTTGAAGGAGCAAATTCTCTTTGAGTGCATATGCTTGTGTTTTGGCTTTGTAATGCACGGAAACAAAATAGGGGGATATGTCGATGGCTTGTGAATTTTTCCAAATTTAATCCTAGATTTCTTGCTTAAATAATCTTTTTTTTCCTTGCACACAATTTTACGTTCATGAAAAATATTGGTAACGCCCATCTTGAGTCTTTTTCATGGCAGAGTGTTGAACAAATTGGAAACAGAGCTGATCGGATGAGAATCGGGACAAATGAACTATATCTTTATGCAAGTACAGATATTGAGGTTAACCCTTTGATATCCTTCAATAATTATGAATGTCAATTTCCTATGGCATGATTAATCTGTTTTAATGCGTTATTCTTATTGATTGTCGACTAATATTCTTAAACTGGCTTGTGCTGTGACAACTACGCCTTGAGTTAGTCAGTACAACTGGTAGTGGCTGCCAACTGAAGGACCTCTATCTTTAAAACTTTATGGAAGATTATTAATCCAGTGAAATATGAGTAGAGCTGATCTGAGAAAACAATGTTTCTTAAAAATAGGTTTTGCTTTAAGATGTTGCATAATCTTTCCAGTTGGCTTATGTTCACATGCTGGTTAACAGTATGAAGTATGAGGCACTTTCCTCCCCTTCTCTTTGGACGTGTAGCAAGTTGATTCTTAGACAACTAGCCTGACCTCGACGATGCGAACTTGGGTGCTAGGTTAATTAGCATAATAATGCAAGGTTAGACTGGAGAAGATCTAAGAAGAAGAAGTTTCAGTTGAACCCCCCTTAGATGGGAATGGGAACTGATTAATGTGCATTGGTCAGCCATGTACATAGTTACACTTTTATTATTGCAGAGTCTTTGAATAACAATTGCAGGTCTTAATGAGAACACAAACCATTTTTTCCATGCTAGTGATTTTCCACATATCTCTTTGTTATCCCATGCAATCACTTCCCTCAAGGTAGGGGTAAGGTCTGTGTACACGCTACCCTTCCCAGACCCTACTCCTGAGATTATACTGGTTTTTTTGTTGTTGTTGTTGTTGTTGTTGTTGTATCCCATGCAATCACTTCATCTTATAGTAATTAAAAAACTTGAATTTAGGCTCATCCCCAGCACTTCATCACATAAATTAACGAGGTGTAAGATATCCAGTATCATGTTATTGCAGTCTTTGTGTAGACTTTTGTGGGAGACAAACTCATTTTGCCTACCCTAGAACATCAAGTTGAGAGTATATTGACCTAGCATGTTTTTACCAAAATATCTTACTAGTTGTACTTTTAGTATATTGTTTGAACAAACTTCTCATATTCTTAGTTGTGACCAGTGTGTAGCCGAAATTTCTGCATCCAACTGAAGGAAGAGAATGGATCAATATTTTTATCTTTTTAATCTTTAAATTGCAATTTGTTGTAATAATAATTTGTAAGCGTTGCAGATAAAAAAGATCACTTAATGAAATATAGTTCGGTTAAACTATGTCAATGATCAAAAATATCTTTGTATTAATTCGTGCGCTTCGTCTTCTCTTGTGAAAAGCTAGGTCCTTTGCGCATTTGTTCAAAAAATAACCTGGACTACTTGAAGTTTGCAGACTGAGATATAATACTGGACAGATGCTTAAAGTGAATACATCCGATGTGCTTATGTTTTTTTCCATGTTGCTGTCTTCTTCAGGATATTTTGGAGAAGGCCCAAACTCTCTCACTGCGAGCTTTGGTAATTGATTCGATCCAGACAGTTTATCTGAGAGGAGTAACTGGTAGTGCAGGAGGTCTATCGCAGGTTCACTGTTTTGTGCTGTCTTTTGTAATAGAGGATTTTTATTGGGAGGTCATTCAAGTTCTTTATCCATTTGAATGGGAAGGGTTATCATTTATTATTAAAAAATTTCATTTGAGGGGGTTTCTGGAAACAAATCGTTTGTCTCACGGCAGCTGTGGTACCAGAGTTTTCAGGAAAGAATCTGTCTCTTAAGGATATCTTGATAAAGCTCTGGGTTACCTTCTTTTTAAATAATGAAATAGACAAACGTTAAGTGTGTCTCAGAGCAGTGTTGAGTGATCACTCTTAATATTGATTCATTCTTGACAGGTAAAAGAATGCACAGAAGCATTGCTTCGTTTTGCCAAGAAGACCAATATCCCTGTGTTTCTGGTAAGGGTGGACTACTGAACATTGTGCTTTAACTTAAAGACATCTTGTTGATGATATTTATTGCAGTAACATAGTTAAATTTTGTTTGTCTTTTTTCTCACTTTAGATGGCGTTCTTTAATTACCCTCTTGTCCTCTCCTCCTTTCCAAAAAATAAATTAAATTCTTTCAATTCATTTTTAATCAAAAAAATACGGAGGAAAAATTAATAAGAGGAGTTTTACCTTTATTTGTCATTTCGATGCCTTATCAGAGAATATCTTGTTTATTTTCTTGATGGCGAAATTTTCCTTTATCATTACGAATCTGTGCTTAACTAGAAGTCATATGCTTTCAGCAGCCAGAATCTCTATGCAAGTTATTTATCTGTTGATCTGATACTAAACTTGGGAAATTTTCAGATTGGACATGTGACTAAATCTGGAGAAATAGCCGGGCCTCGCGTCTTGGAACACATAGTTGATGTTGTTCTTTATATGGAAGTACGTACATTCTGAATTTCAGTTTTGAGTAGTATCTCCTCCTGTTATGTTATTTGCAGTACACATATGTTTTATATGGACTTTGTTTATCTCATAGAGACAAAAGAGGTGTTCGATATGGCTTTTGACATTGGAGGTGATAGCATTCTGCTAATGCTAGAGATGCTGTATTGTTCCTTTATAATTTGTTGGCTTCTTTGGCTCATCTGCATGCCCGTTGTGCTTTTGAGATAATAATTTATCATGTTTGTGAACTTGCAAAGTAGCCTTTTGTCTTTAGTTTCTTTTTGGTGTACTTACGAGGTTCCTATGTGTATACAGGATGGGGTCTCTTTTGTTGAGAACCATATTTAGGTGTGGGTTCTCTTTTTTGTTATATGGCTAGTCTACGGGCTTCTCCGCAATTGTTAATAAAACTAGTTGCCTTATAAATTTTTTAAAATCATATTTGTGCATATTTCTTTTGGTTCCATTTGGAGTCAGTTCTTGCAGACCGAGAACGAGCATCTTTTTGGGAAGAACGATTTTCTCTATCCATTTTGCTTTTGGAGGTTCTTATTTTTGGTTTGATTATTCCATATTTGTTTCTCATTAATGCCCGGGTCATTCACTAAAATTGCAGGGAGAGAAGTGTTCATCTCATCGTTTACTTCGTTCAGTGAAGAATCGTTTTGGATCCACAGATGAGGTATTCAGATGCTTTATCTCTTTTTCTCACCCCCCTTCTCCTTTCTCTCTTTCTTTCTTTTCGTTGAAATGCTCAATATGATTTTAGTGTTAGTGTGGTGGGACAACGCTTCCCCTTCATTGTTTGAAGAAGGAGAAGATAAGGGGCAACTTAATGGAAGATCTACGCATTGCATGAATCAGTTAGTTTTGAGTTTATTAAAAAGTTAATTCCTTAGAATGTTCAGGCTTCTCTACTAAGAGTAGTGAATGTGGTCTAGTTATAGGGCTTCATTCTTATTGTCAAGTTCGAAGTATTTTTTTGGGGGTGAGGGGGGGGGGGAGGGCAAGTTGCAAAAGAAATGGAGAGAATTGATTTGTATTACTGCACTTAATTTGAAAACGTATTAGTTGTCCTCCATTTACAGAACATATTTCTACAAAAACTGGTAGAAAATCGTGGTCCACGGTCCACCACATTTAATATGTGGAGAACTTCTCATGTCATCCTCAACTAATGTCACTTCTTGGTACCAAACTTATCCCAACATGGAAAGGTGCCAAACTTATTCCACCATATGCGACCCGTAGGTTTGAACTTGGAAAGAGTCTTGACTTAGATGTTGAATTTCTTTGATTGCGTATGGATCATAATATGTTTTGATTTTGGGTGGAGTGGTCTTGGTTATGTTTTTCAGAAAACTAAAGTGAGTTTCTGGACTTAGCTCTGGTAGAATCAATTTTTTCCTGGAAAAAAGTTTCGCTGCTGTCTATAATTCTTAAACAAGTTCGGAGTCCTTCAGATTGGTAGAAGTAATTCGATTAAATATATCTAAACTTCTTTATTTTGCTGCTAGCCTTTGAGCAAAAACTTTGTTGAAGGAAAACAAAAGAAAAAGTTATTCTGGCAGGAAAAATATAGTTCCGTTTCGGGGTCAGACGCAATTTGCTGTGACAAGCCATGTTCGTAAAGAAGTAACTAATGAAGATGATGGGTCCCATTCTTCTCTGTTTGAACAGCTCATTGGCTTCCAACTGTTATTGGAAACTAATGACAAATAATTTTTCCAAAATCAAGTTGTCTGGTTCTTAAACATAACAAAATTATTGCTCAAGGGCTTTGGTCTAGTGGAAAAAGCGCAGCACCTGAGTGTGGATTAGACACACGTCATGGTTCGAACCTGCCACAGACAAAGGCTCGGTATTAAGTGGAGAAGGGTAGAGGGCCGGACCCTTTATCCACCAGCTTTTGAACCGTCCGCCACTGGCCTTGTAGGATTCCACAATTATCAAAAAGGAAAAAGAAAAAGAACCAAACAACTATTTAATCTGTTATCTTCTTCCTTGAGGTAATTGTATGTAGAACTTTAAAAACAAGTAAATTATAATTGAGACTTTTTAATCTCAAGTTGTGTATGCACTAAACATAGTTTGTTTGCTTAAGTTATCCTGCTTCATTAAAGCTGCATTTTACATTAACTTGTTAGATTTTTCTCCTCGAGTTTAAATGTCCCAAGTTTCTTTTCCCTACTGGTAGTCACAATGTGATTCATGTTTAGTGATGTAGGCAAGTAGCTGTGAGAGATATGTTCTGCTCTTGCACAAAGCTAGAATATGATCTGCCATGATCTGCCATGACTAGATAATGCTTGTATAATGTATCATTTCGTGATTGTTGTGGCCTAAGTAGTTGGGGATGTCAACTACAAGTTAGGAACAAGATTTAATCTTAGCCGGACAAGTGTAAAAGCTGTAGGCAATGTGTGTCATGTGCTGCCAAGTCTTAAGGCTGCCTATATGTTATAAATAGAGCCTTTATGACTTAGGCAGAAGTAGGATGAGAAATGGTGGTATGCGAAAATATGCAATCTCGTGCATAGAAGCCTAGAATATGCAGTTTCGTGCATAGGAGAGAATATGCAGTTTCGTGCATAGAGAGCAGAATATGCAATTTTGTGCATAGAGGGAATAGTGAAGTATAGTTTTGTGTGGGAAATTATAGTGGGAAACAAGAGAGAAAGGTGAGGGTTTCTGAGGGTTTCAAAAGGGGCTAAGGCTGGGCAAGGGCAGGTCTTAGTGCTGGCCAAGAACGACTTGTGTTCTTGCCAAAAGTGAGGGTCCTTTGTATGTTTTCAATATTAATGCAAAGGTTGGAAAATTGTTCTCGTATATGCTGGTGTTATTAAATTCCTGTTTTATTGCCTAAGTTTTGTTTGGGGCCAAACTTGTTGCCGTGTGAAAATTGGCCAAGGGCTATAAAGGAAAGGCTGAGTCAAGCAGCGGACTTGACTGCCGCGCGGGTGTGGTTTCTGGTTGATCAAAAATGCCCCCGCGACAACTCGTATCAGAGCCAGGTTGGCCAAGAAGGTGGCCGGACCAGGTTGGCCAAAGAAGGTCGGAGATGGTTCGTGGCAGTGGCAAGACGATCAGTGGCAAAATTCGTAGGAATAGTTGAGCACAGTTCGGGACAAAATCTATGGAAGAAAGTGTTAATGTAGCCAAAGGGGCTGGGAATGGAAACAACCTCTTGGGGCTAATTAACCAAGATGGCTCGATGAGGACGTCGATTTCAAAGGGTGCGGGTGGTTTGTTAGGACCCCGACTTTTGAACATAGGCGTGGTGCGGCTGTGGCAAGGATTTGGGCGTGATGGCCTTGCCATTGGCCTACGTGCGGGCGGAACAATCATGCGGGCAACGGGCTGTTATGAACAAGTATTGGCCAAGACCTTGGCATGGGCAAGGCGTTGTTGGCAAAGGCTTGAGAAGGCAGCGTGGTTGAAGTTGGGCGGCATGGCATGCACGCCAAAAACCAGTCGGATGGCACGATTGGGTTGCGGCAGCTAAGTATGGGCTAAGATAAATCAAAGCGGGAATGCGGAATGATGGTGATGGCTTTTAATAGCCAAGGAAACTACAAGCAATGGCACGAGGGAAATGAAGGTTGGCACAAACAAGGCAGGAAATGGCCAAGGCAGTGCTTGGGCGGCAGCGACGCTGGGCGTGTGCGGGAAAACTGTGGCAGCGGATTGCGGGCGAGACATTGGTGCGGAGCAATGTTCAAACGAGCTAAGGCATGGCATAGAGCATGTCTTGGGCGAGATGCAGCTGGCCAAGTGAGAGAAGCACATGCCATGCACATGTAAAGGCGTAAAGCGGTTGGCGGTTACCTTATTTTGTGGCCATGATCTCCCATGATTTGCCATGACTAGATAATGCTTGTATAATGTATCATTTAGTGATTATTGTGGCCTAAGTAGTCGGGGATGTCAACTACAAGTTAGGAACAAGATTTAATCTTAGCCGGACAAGTGTAAAAGCTGTAGGCAATGTGTGTCATGTGCTGCCAAGTCTTAAGGCTGCCTATATGTTATAAATAGGGCCTTTGTGACTTAGGCAGAAGTATGAGAGCATATGAGGTATGCTAGAATATGCAATCTCGTGCATAGAAGGCTAGAATATGCAGTTTCGTGCATAGAGAGCAGAATATGCAGTTTTGTGCATAGAAGGCAGAAATATATGAGAAATATGCAGACTCGTGCATAGAAGGCAGAAATATATGAGGTATGCAAGAATATGCAGACTCGTGCATAGAAGGCTAGAAGATGCAAGATGCAATTTCGTGCATAGGAGAGAATATGCAGTTTCGTGCATAGAGAGCATAAGAGTGAAATTTCGTGTGAAGTTCTAAGTGGGAAACAAGAAAGATACGTGAGGGTTTTTGAGTGTTTCAAAAGGGGCTAAGACTGGGCAAGGGCAGGTCTTAGTGTTGGCCAAGAACGACTTGTGTTCTTGCCAAAAGTGAGGGTCCTTTGTATATTTTCAATATTAATGCAAAGGTTGGGAAATTGTTCCCGTATAAGCTGGTGTTTTTAAATTCCTGTTTTGTTGCCTAAGTTTTGTTTGGGGCCAAACTTGTTGCGGGCTGTAAAGGAAAGGCTGAGTCAAGCAGCGGACTTGACAGCCGCGCGGGTGTGGTTTCTGGTCGATCAAAAATGCCCCCGTGACATCAACCAGAAACCACACCCGCGCGACAATCAAGTCCGCTGGTTGACTCAGCCTTTCCTTTACAGCCTTTGGTCAATTTTCACACGGCAACAAGTTTGGCCCCAAACAAAACTTAGGCAACAAAATAGAAATTTAATAACACAGAACAATTTCCCAACCTTTGCATTAATATTGAAAATTTACAAAGGATCCTCACTTTTGGCAAGAACACAAATGGTTCTTGGCCAACACTAAGACCTGCCCTTGCCCAGCCTTAGCCCTTTTGAAACACTCAGAAACCCTCACGTTTCTTTCTTGTTTCCCACTATAATTTCCCACACGAAATTATACTCTTATGCCCTCTATGCACAAAACTGCATATTCTGCTCTCTAGGCACGAAACTGCATATTCTCTCCTATGCACGAAACTGCATCTTCTAGCCTTCTATGCACGAGTCTGCATATTCTCGCATACCTCACATTTCATCATTCTTCTGCCTAAGTTATAAAGGCCCTATTTATAACATATAGGCAGCCTTAAGACTTGGCAGCACATGACACACATTGCCTACAACTTTTACACTTGTCCGGCTAAGATTAAATCTTGTTCCTAACTTGTAGTTGACATCCCCAATTACTTAGGTCACAATAATCACGAAATGATACTTTATACAAGCATTATCTAGTCAGGGCAGATCATGGGAGATCATGGCCACAAAATAAGGTAACCGCCAACCGCTTTCCATGTGCATGGCATGTGCTTCTCTCACTTGGCCAGCTGCATCTCGCCCAAGGCATGCTCTGTGCCATGCCTTAGCTCGCTTGAACATTGCTCCGCACCAATGTCTCGCCCGCTGCCACAGTTTTCCCACACACGCCCGGCGCCGCTGCCGCCCAAGCACTGCCTTGGCCCTGTTCCTGCCTTATTTGTGCCAACCTTCGTTTCCCTCATGCCATTGCTTGTATTTTCCTTCACATAGCCTTGCCTTTGGCTATTGAAAGCCATCACCATCATTCCGCATTCCCGCTTTTATTTAACATAGCTCACACTTTGTTGCCGCAACCCAAACGTGCCATCCGACTGGTTTTTGGCGCGCATGCCGTGCCATGTCGCCCAACTTCAACCACGCTGCCTTCTCAAGCTTTTGCCAACCACGCCTTGCCCATGCCAAGGTCTTGGCCAATACTTGTTCATAACAGCCCGTTGCCCGCATGATCGTCCCGCCCGCACGTAGGCCAATGGCAAGGCCATCACGCCCAAATCCTTTCCACAGCCGCACCACGCCCGATGTTCAAAAGTCGGGGTCCTAACAAACCACTCGCACCCTTTGAAATCGACGTCCTCGTCGAGCCATCTTGGTTAATTAGCCCCAAGAGGTTGTTTCCATCCCAGCCCCTTTGGCTACATTAACACTTTCTTCCATGGATTTTGTCCCGAACTGTGCTCAACTATTCCCTATGCCCCAAGATCGTCTTGCCACTGTCACGAACTACTCCGACCTTCTTTGGCCAACCTGGTTCGACCACCTTCTTGGCCTGACCACCTTCTTGATTGGGGTAAGAGAGGATGTTAGAAGGATGGTTCCATGAAATGAGAGTCTCTTGCGAGAATTGAAGCATAAGGGAGAACTGTGATTGCAGAAGCATCCTCTTCTCAAACCAGAACCTTGGGAAGCCAAGAAGAGGGAAGTAATGTTAACTTGGCTGGAGAAAAAGATAGGAAGAAATTTCGGAAACTACAACTTCCGATTTTCGAAGGAGAGGACCCTATGGGATGGATTTTTAGAGTGGAACGATACTTTGCAGTGAATGAAGTTTCTGAAGCGGAAAGATTGCAGGCAGTCGGTGTTTGTTTAGAAGGAAAAGCCTTAAATTAGTATTATTGGTTAGAGTCTAGACAACCCGTTCCAACCTGGGAAGACTTCAAAAGAGAGTTGTTGAACCGATTTCATCATTCCCAAAAGAGCAACCAGTATGCCGTCTTAATGGGACTAAAGCAGAACACCACTGATGCAGTGTTTCGTGATGAATTTGAGAAGGTGACAGGTTCTATGAGGCAGGAATCTGATGGACTGTTATCTGGAGTGTTTTTGAATGGTCTTAAACAGGAAATCCGAGCAGAAGTGATACTTTTGCGGGCTCAAACATTGAGGGAGATAATGGAGATGGCTCAAAAGGTAGAGGATCGAAATTCTATTTTGGAGCAAGGTGAGGTGTTTAATTCTGAACCAAATAGAGGCAGTTCAAGCAACAAACAAGTTGGATTTAGACCCAGTTACTCTCGGGTCACAAACGTACTTGAATCACGTGATTCAAGAGCCGGAACAGCAGGACGCAACATTGATTCGCAATTGCATGCTTCATCAAAGCCAACTGGCTTCAACGTATCTTGTGCAGCAAAATCTGAGGGACGATTTAGAAGGTTGTCTGATTCAGAAATTGCCCGAAAAAGAGAGTTAGGGTTATGTTTCAGATGTGACGAAAAATTTGGCCCTAACCATCGTTGTAAAAATAAGCAACTTAACCTCTTGATTGTTTCAGAGGCACCTAACACAGAGGAAGAGGAGAGGAAGAGGAAACAGAAGAATTCTTCGAGGTCGCCGTAGAGGGTGCAGATGAAAGAGAACAAAAGGCTACTATGATGGTGTTGAATATGAATTCGGTAGTGGGTCTTGCCGGAGAAAGAACAATGAAACAACAACAACAACAACAACAACTACCCAGTATGTTCCCACAAAGTGGGGTCTGGGGAGGGTAATACGTACACAGGCCTTACCCCTACCCGAAAGGGTAGAGAGGCTGTTTCCGGCCGACCCTCGGCTCAGAAAAGGAGAGAGAAAATCAACAAACAAAACACAACAAAACAAAACAAAACAATGTTAGTAAATCCGGGATAAATCAAATAAGTAATTATCTAAACATAAAACCAAAAGTAGAATGACATGCAATAATACCAATCGGTTACTACCATAAGAGGCACAATACAATACATTAATTAACTATAGAGGTCGCTACCAAACCCCACTCAGCCCCTAACAGAAGTACTAAGAATTCTAGAAATTCTAGAAGGCCCTACCCTACAACCCTAATACTAGACCTCCAAACTTTCCTATCAAGGGTCATGTCCTCGGACATGTCCAATTTTGTCATGTCCTGCCTAATCACCTCTCCCAAATACTTCTTAGGCCTCCCTCTGCCTCGCCTCGCGCCAACCACCGCCAGTCGCTCACAACTCCTCACCGGTGCATCAGGGCTTCTCCTCCGCACATGCCCAAACCACCTGAGTCTCGCTTCTCGCATCTTCTCATCCACTGGGGCCACCCCCACCTTCTCCCGAATAACTTCATTCTTAATCTTATCTAATCTGGTGAGCCCGCATATCCACCTGAGCATCCTCATCTCCGCAACTCTCATTCTCTGGACATGAGAGTTCTTCACAGGCCAGCACTCCACCCCATACAACATGGCAGGTCTAACCACCGCTCTATAAAGCTTCCCCTTGAGTTTCTGTGGAACTTTCTTGTCACACAAGACTCCTGATGCGAGCCTCCACTTCAACCACCTCGCTCCTATACGGTGAGTGACATCCCCGTCAATCTCTCCGTCCCCTTGAATCACTGATCCAAGATATCTGAAACTGTCCCTCTTGGCTATGACCTGAGATCCCAGCTTCACGTCCCAGCCTACTTCGCTCGACTCGGCGCTAAACTTGCACTCTAGATATTCTGTCTTAGACCTGCTTAGTTTAAAACCCTTAGACTCGAGGGTCTGTCTCCAGACCTCCAACCTCGCATTAACACCAGCCCTCGTCTCGTCTATCAAGACTATGTCGTCGGCAAAGAGCATACACCATGGCACATCCCCTTGAATATGGCGAGTTAGAGCATCCATTACCAAGGCAAATAAGAGAGGGCTTAGCGCAGATCCTTGATGTAGCCCCATAACCACCGGAAAATGGTCCAAGTCGCCACCCACCGTCCTAACCCTAGTCTTGGCTCCATCATACATGTCTTTGATCACTCTGATGTAGGCTTCTGGCACGCTCTTCGCCTCCAAGCATCTCTACAGAACCTCTCTAGGGACCTTATCGTACGCCTTCTCCAAGTCGATAAACACCGTATGCAGGTCCTTCCTCTTATCCCTGAACAGTTCCACCATCCTCCTCACAAGGTGGATAGCTTCTGTAGTAGAGCGACCCGGCATGAAACCAAACTGGTTCACGGATATAGATGACATCTCCCTCACCCTCGCCTCGATCACCCTCTCCCAGACCTTCATGGTGTGACTTATTAATTTGATACCCCTATAGTTGTTGCAACACCGGATATCCCCTTTGTTTTTGTACAAGGGAACCACTGTACTCCATCTCCACTCCTCCGGCATCCTCTTGGTCCTAAAGATCACGTTGAACAACCTGGACAACCACTCCACTCCCGACCTACCCATGCATTTCCAAAACTCCACCGGAATTTCGTCTGGCCCAGTCGCTCGACCCCTACTCATCCTACGCAACGCCCTCAAGACCTCCTCCTCCTTAATGCGCTTGCAGTGCCCGAGGTCTCTAGGACACTCTGAATGCCCCAGCTCCCCTAGCTCTAAGACTCGATCCCCCTCTTCGTTAAGCAGGTCTCGAAAGTATTCCCGCCATCTCCGCTTGACTTGCGACTCCCCCGTCAGAACCCTACCATCCTCGTCCTTGATGCACCTAACTCGGTCTAGATCCCGCGCCTTCCTCTCCCTCACCTTAGCCAACCGGAATAACTTTCTGTCCCCGCCTTTCTCCCCCAATTCCTCGTACATGCGCCCAGCATTTTTAGCTTCCGTGACCGCCAGTTTCGCTTCCTCCCTCGCCACCGTATAGTTCTCCTTGTTCGCTCTCCTTTCTTCTTCGCTTGAGCTCCCTGACAACTTAGCAAACGCCGCCTTCTTCGCCTCCACTTTTCCTTGGACTACCTCATTCCACCACCAGTCACCTTGGTGCCTGCCTGAATAGCCCTTGGCTACCCCAAGCACATCCCGCGCAGCCTCCCTAACCAGGTTCGCCGTCACTGACCACATTGCGTCCGCTTCCCCAGAGCTACTCCAAGCTCCCCCATCAACTAGCTTCCTCTCCAGCTCCCGGGCTTTCTCCTTAGTCAAAGTTCCCCATCTAATCCGCGGTCGGCCCCGAGAACCCCTCCTCTTCCTCTTCACCCAGAGACCTACATCCATCACTAGGAGTTTATGAAGGGTTGAAATGGACTCTCCCGGAATAACCTTGCACAACCCTCTATCGCTCCTTCTGAGGAGGAGGTAATCAATCCGAGTCCTCGCCGTGGAACTTTTGAAAGTAACCAAATGCTCCTCCCTCTTCTGAAATGACGAGTTCGCGATCAAAAGCTCCGAAGCCCTAGCGAAATCAAGCAGCGAAGTGCCCCTCCGTTCCTAACCCCAAAGCCAAAGCCGCCATGCACCTCACCGTAACCACCAACCTCCGCCCCAATATGACCATTAAAGTCCCCTCCAATAACTAACTTCTCAGATTGGGGAATACTACTCACCAACTCATCCAAGCCCTCCCAAAAACGCCTTTTAACCTCCTCAGCTAGGCCTGCATGCGGCGCGTAAGCGCTAATGACATTGAGAACACTACCGCCAATAACCGGTTTAATAGACATTAACCTATCATCCACTCGCCTAACCTCAACCACGGACTCCCTAAGATTCCTATCTACCAAGATACCTACTCCATTCTTACCCCTCTCAACCCCAGAGTACCACAACTTAAACTCATCTGCATCCCTCGCCTTCGTCCCTTTCCACCTAGTTTCCTGCACACATGCTATGTTGACCTTCCTCTTCTGGAGAATCTTTGCCAACTCAATGGACTTACCCGTTAGTGTGCCTACGTTCCACGACCCGATCCTCAATCTCTGAGCGTCCTTTAACCTCTCCCCACCCAAACCTCCCGCCCTACCCACAGGACCACTCCATGCCCCCTGCTCACCTCCACCCCCACCCCCGAGGACATGACCTTACAGTACCATCCTCCGCCGCGGCCACTATCCCTCCAACAGACTACGGTAAAAGAGACGAACTTTAATAGAATTACGCAAAAGGATGCTTGCTAGCTAACGATAGAGTAAACCACACACAAGATGCTAGTTAAAATACGTAAATGGACGTACAGAATAAACAAGAGATCGGGATGTACCAACTCCCGGTGGAAAAACCTGAAAGTAAGCTTTGATGCGCCCGGGTCAACTGCCGCCAAACCTACTCGTTTTGGGCGATGTAGCTTTGCTCCTCGCTTCCAAATGCCAAAAGCTCGCCTCGTCCGCCGCCTCTAGTACCTGCAAATCACACTCAAAAAAAGGGGAAAGGGGTGGGGGGTGGGGGGACAAGAGAGAGAGAAGATAATTTCTGAAAAAGATATTTGGTGAAACCCTAGCCGCAATGCTGAGTGTCTTCACGAGGGAGGGATTTGCCTTCAAATTTCAGGAAATTGCTTTTAGTTCAGTTGAAGAAGCTTGTTGCTTCTGGAAAAATCGCTAAAATCAAGGGCTCTTTCAAGCTTGCTGCCGCCTCGGCGAAGCCCGTTGCCGCTGAACCCGCCGCCGTGAAGCCCGCTGCTTCGGCGAAGCCGAAGAAGGCCGGTGCTACTGCTGGTGCTGCGAAGGCTAAAGCTGTTGCTCCGAAGAAAAAGGCAGTGGTGAAGAAGGCCAAAGTAGCAACGCCGGCGAAGAATTCATGGGCACGACGTGATAGTTTTGGTGGACAGCGGAGCAACCCATAATTTTATATCTTCGAACCTTGCTGTCATCTGCAATTACCTATTGAGAAGACCAACAGGTTTGAAGTAACAGTTGGTAATGGTCAACAAGTCAGTGGGAATGAAGTATGCAAAGGGGCTGAGGTTTGAGGTTGGACGTGCAGGGAGTAAAAATTCACCAATAATATTTTCTGTTTGAATTAATTGGAATTGATGTGGTATTGGGGATGGAATAGTTAGCCACTTTGGGTGAGATAAGGGTAAACTGGAAATATCTTACCATGAAATTTGAAGATGCAAGAAGAATGATGTTGCTTCGGGGGGGGATCCGAAAGGGAACCAAAGATTCTAGTTGTATCATTAAAAGAAAGGGAAGTATCATTAAAAGAAAGGGAACCAAAGATTCTAGTTGTATCATTAAAAGAAAGGGAACCAAAGATTCTGGATTGAGTTGAATCGGGTAGTACATGAAGGTGTAACAACTATAACATCAAAGGAGATTGAAGATTGAAGAGTTGTTATCTGATTACCCCCAGAAGTATGTGAGCAAGCTTCGGGTCTACCACCACATCGTTTTCAGGATCATGTTATTACTATTAAGTCTGAAACACAACCACCAAACATTCGTCCATATCGATATCCTCATTCTCAAAAAGCTGAGATTGAGCGTTTGGTCAAAGAGATGATGGCTGCTGGAATCATTAGGGCTAGTACTAGTCCATATTCTAGTCCGGTATTACTTGTTAAGAAAAAGGATGGAAGTTGGCGTTTTTGCGTGGACTATCGGGCTCTTAATGACATCACAATCCCTGACAAATTTCCAATACCATGCATTGATGACCTACTTGATGAGCTAGGGGGAGCCACCATATTTACCAAGTTGGATCTCAAGTCGGGATATCATCAAATTCACATTCAAGCTGGAGATGAAGCGAAAACGGCTTTCCGCACCCATGAGGGACATTATGAGTTCATGGTCATGCCATTCGGCTTGACCAATGCACCTTCAACTTTTCAATCATTGATGAATCATATTTTCAGAGATCATTTGCGGAAATTTATTTTAGTATTCTTTGATGATATTTTGATTTACAGTAAGGACTATGCTTCTCATCTTGAACATTTGAAGGTTGCTTTAGATATTCTCAAACAGAACCAACTGATAATCAACAAGAAGAAGTGCGTGTTTGGACAACTTAGATCCCTCCAAGATTGAGAGTATGATATCTTGGCCAGTTCCTAGAGATATCAAGTCTTTGCGGGGATTTTTGGGACTCACTGGGTACTACCGAAAGTTTGTCAAAGACTATGATAAGATTGCTGCCCCCCATTAACAGATCTATTGAAGAAAAATGCTTTTTTGTGGGGCGAACGAGCTCAACAAGCATTTGAGGCATTGAAGTTGGCTATGACTCAAGTACCCGTCTTGGCGATGCCGGATTTTTCTCAACCATTTGTAATTGAAGCTGATGCTTCAGGATTTGGTGTTGGTGCAGTTTTAATGCAAAAAGGTAAACCTATTGCATATTTCAGTAGAATGCTTTCTTCTAGAGCAAGAGAATGCTCTGTATACGAACGAGAGCTAATGGCCATTGTCTTGGCTGTCAAGAGATGGAATCACTACTTGATGGGTCATCATTTTATCATTAAAACTGACCAGAAAGCCCTTAAATTTTTACTGGAACGAGTTATGGATGAGAATCAGCAGAAATGGGTTTCCAAACTCACGGGTTATAAGTTTGAGATCAAGTACAAATCGGGTGCTGAAAATAGAGTGGCTGACGCACTGTCCAGATGCAGGGAATCTGCAGAGTTATATGCCTTTTCGGTTTAGAAATTCAAAGACAAGGAGGAATGGGACGAAGAAGTAAAAAGAGACACTAAGAAGTGGCTTCAATCTTGCAAAAGTTAATTACAGGACAGCAAACAGACGACAAATACAGCTTGAAGAATGGATGTCTATTGTTCAAGGGACGTTTGGTTTTGCCAAAAAGGATCATCGAGAATCCCAGGGTTGTTGAAGGAGTTTCATTCTTCTCCAATAGGTGGCCATTCGGGGTATCTTCGCACATATAAGAGGCTGTCCGAAAATATTTACTGTGAAGGTATTAAAAGGGATGTGCAAAACTTCGTTGCCAAGTGTGAAATTTGTCAAAAGAATAAGTCTCAAACTTTAAGTCCAGCTGGTTTACTTCAACCTTTACCTATACCTCAGCATGTGTTGGGAAGATGTAAGTATGGATTTCATTACTGGCCTTCCTAAATCTCATAAGTTTGACACCATAGTGGTTGTGGTAGACCGTCTTACTAAGTACGCACACTTTATCCCACTTTCTCATCCTTTTAATGCTAAAGATGTGACTGGTGTTTTTACTAAGGAAGTGGTTAAGTTGCATGGCTTTCCTAAATCTATTGTGTCTGATCGTGACCGGGTGTTCATTAGCCAGTTTTGGAGGGAGTTTTTTAAAAATGGCAGGAACTACATTACGCTATAGCTCCGCATATCATCCGGAGACAGATGGTCAAATGGAAGTGGTGAATAGGAGTTTGGAGGCATATCTTCGTTGTATGGCTGGAGAAAATCCTAAACAATGGTTCCATTGGCTAGCTTGGGCTGAATATTGGTTTAATACATCCTTTAACGGATCTGCCGGCATGACACCCTTTAAAGCACTATATGGGAGGGATCCACCATCGATTTTCACATGGATGACACTACTTCTGCAGTGGAAGAAGTAAATGAACAAGTTCGTACTAAAAATTTGATCTTAACTGAGCTCAAAAACCATCTAGTACAGGCACAACAAAGAATGAAGAACCAAGCTGATCGACATCGCAGGGAAGTGAATTTTGAGGTTGGAGAAATGGTATATCTCAAACTTCGGCCATACAAACTACGCTCTCTAGCTAAGAAGATTAATGAAAAACTCGGGCGCCGTTTCTATGGCCCTTTCAAGATTCTAGAGAAGATTGGTCCCGTAGCTTATCGGTTGGAGTTACGTGTTGGATTTCGCATTCACTCAGTGTTTCATGTTTCACAGTTGAGACAATGCTTGCAACCAACTACACCTACTCAAGACCTACCTCCGTTTCTTACAACAGAATTGGAGCTTCAAGTTGTACCTGAAGCAGTGAGGCAGCTCAGGAAGCTTCTTAACGATAAATGGGAGGTGTTAATCAAGTGGAAGAACCTGCCTGAATTTGAGAACACTTGGGAGGACTATGCAGTCATTGATCTACAAATTTTCTGACTTTCACCTTGAGGACAAGGTGACTCATATAGGGGAGGGTAATGATAAGCCTCAGGTTATAAAAACTTATTCCAGGAGGGCCAAAAATAACAAATTGAAAACTTAGTAACTGTCTGTGACAGTTACTCATGTAGTGGGCAATTTTATCTGGAGAAAGAAGGGAGCAATGGGGGAGGATATTGAACAGAAAAATACAGAATCCTTGGGAGAGTTCTAGCCTCACGAATGTCTAGAAATTTCATGTCTCATTATCTTAGTAATATGTATTTTGACTCTATGACGCTAGTATATTGATTTCAGTCATTTTCTATTCATTTTCTATTCAGTCTAGAATACTATATCCTATAATTTAGGAGTTATTAGTGTTGTAGTGGTTATTCTCGGACTTTGTTGAAGTAGATCCTGTGTTTTCAATGTAATACATTAGTATTTCTTCCTGTAATTCTCTGTTTCTGTAGTAAGCTCTATCAATCTCATATTTCATTTGGAGTCTGATTTTCCCGGCTTCATTTCATGATGTTGGGTTATTGGTTCTATAATTTAGGAGTTATTAGTGTTGTAGTGGTTATTCTCGGACTTTGTTGAAGTAGATCCTGTGTTTTCAATGTAATACATTAGTATTTCTTCCTGTAATTCTCTGTTTCTGTAGTAAGCTCTATCAATCTCATATTTCATTTGGAGTCTGATTTTCCCGGCTTCATTTCATGATGTTGGGTTACTGGTGACCCAAGAAGGTTATCCTTCTTATCCGGTCAGCATATTCTGATTGATAAAGGTTGTCCTTTCTGATGTTGGTTAAAGATCTGCCAAAAGTCAATATGAAAGGCAAAATGTAGACGTGATACTAGGATAAAATCGCCACAGGATTTCTCAAACCCTTTTAGTCTGGATTATGCTACTTTCTTTGTGGATTCTCATCTCAGGAAAGTATTTAATAGTTCTGATTATCTGTGGAACATCATATTGAAAATTTTGGACCATCCCTAATGATTTCCTAAATCTTTTTCTGATTTATGTAATTTTTTTGTTTCGTGTGCTCTGACATGTTTGTTAGGTTGCAAATTGGCCCAATCGGCTATAATCTAGTGTCTTTTGCTTGCAGCTTGGAGTGTTTGAAATGTCGCAATCAGGCTTGCATGCTGTTTCAAACCCAAGTGAAATGTTTCTAAGCGAACAGCAGTCGGATTCTGAGTTTCTGGCTGGACTAGCTGTTACTGTAATTATGGATGGGTCTCGAGCCTTTCTTATTGAAATTCAGGTATGTGTTTATGCGATAATTTATTTTGGGCATTCTGAAGTTTATTAGTTTATGCTCAAGTGGAACCAAGTATTATGGATAAGTTTCATTATTGAGAAGTATGAAAACCAAGAAGGGGGAGTGAAGGACCGATTAAATTACCATGTTTTGTGGGGTAAGGCCAATGGAGGGGTATAACGAAGATATGGGATGATTTCTATGACAAACATCAGAGTCAGGTGGGCAAATGGAGCTAGAATCGGGTCCTGGAAACAAAGATGGTGCAGTGATAATCCCACGTGCAAGCCTTTTCTGCATTTTTCAATTTCTCTCTTGCCAAAAGCTATGACAACTGCAAGGTGTACTGATGAGGGGAAGGAAGAGAGCTTTGTGATTTAGGCAGTTTTATTGTTTTTAGCAACCTAAATATCTCCCTAGCTACTTCCTCATGAATCTGCTTTTCTAATATAATATTTTCTCAAATATTTTATCATTTGAATAAATTTCTGTATCCATGTAGGCATTATGTGTCGCTGGTTCATCTGTCTCAAGACAAGTAAATGGTGTTCAAGCTGGCAGAGCAGAGATGATAATTTCAGTGAGTCTTACTACTCCAACGTTTACTTGAGCTCGTAGGAAAATTGTTTAGGTTCTACTAATAGGAATGGAGTTGTTTTCGATCTACTGCTGAAACTTGTGGTTCACATGCCAATTCTTGAAAATTGTTGGTATCTATCACCCCCCCCCCCCCCGGGAACTGAGTAAAATTCAGATGCCATGGGCTATGTTGTTTGGGATCAGATGTGCTGAAGATTGCGAGTTAACTGGTTTCCCTACTGCTGTACAGAAACCAGTTTAAATTCTTGAAAGCATTGATATGTCCTTTTCCTAAAACTTACAATAACTCAGATGCATTGGCTACATTTTTTTTGGATCAGATATGCTGAAGGTTGCAAACTAACTGGTTTCTTTGCTACTGTATACAGGTTCTTATAAAGCAAGCTGGTCTCAAGCTACAAGAGAATGTAATGATTCTAAATTTCTAATGAACATTCCACATACTTTTCTTCCTTTTATGGCTTCTCCTCAGAATATCTTTCCTTATTTTTTAAAGTTGATCTTCCTTTTTATATATTTGGTTTGTCAATGTATACTTTGTGTTTTCTTTTATAATTTGACATATTTTCTAGATCTTTGATGTGGTTCTTCTCAGGATATCTTACCTTAATTTTTTAAATTTGATCTTCCTTTTTATATATTTCGTTTGTCAGTGTATACTTTGTGTTTTCTTTTATAATTTGACATATTCTCTAGATCTTTGATGTGATTCCTATTCTATTTGATTATAGGGTATTTTTCTCAATGTTGTCAGTGGCGTTAGCCTGTCAGAGACTGCTGGTGATCTTGCAGTAGCAGCGTCAATTTGCAGCAGGTATATTGTTCATATATATTAGCCATCTGTCTTCGCAGGTCAGCACTTATGTAGTTCTCTCCCTAGTCGTATTATTATTTTACACAACTCTCACATACTTTAAAAATTCAAATTCATTTAATTAATCAAGCTTAAGATAGATTTTGATATGGTGATTTTTCCTGTAACTATCTTTCAAAGTATTTATTTGTTTTACTTCTTGTATAACATAGAAGTCAAATAGACATCTTAAACTCCATGCTGAGCTAAATAGTGTCGCATAAAGTGCGATGGAATGGACACCTGATTATCATGGATGTTTTCTGTACATTAATACCAAACGATGTAAACGACAAAGGATGGAGTGAATGGACAGAGGAAAGGAAAAGAAAAGGTTAAAAAAATAAACATGCAGTTTTCTTGATGACATGGAATTGCTTCTTGTGACTTGGAAGATAACCAATGCTCCTATTTAAGTAAAGCAAACCGATGTGTGCCTGGCTTTGATGTCCAATCTTGAGAAAGAGAAATAGACTAGTGGATTTCTGTATTTGTTTATACTACTTATAAATATTTTTATATTTCTTGTCAAGTATGTAGATGTTTGTAAGCATGTGCCTTGTGTCCTTTTCAGTTTTTTGGAGTTCCCTCTTCCTGTGGGCATAGCATTCATTGGGGAAATTGGCCTTGGTGGTGAAATTCGTACGGTATGTATACTTTACCAGATCATAGTTCTGTAAACTTCCCAAATGAAGTGTTTTCTTGTGAAATTTCTGGGATTTGCACCTTGATAACATGGCTTATTCGAATTTGAGGATGCTATTATTTATTCCTCTTTCTTGTGATTTTCTCCTTTTCCTTTCTTTTCCTTCCTTGTGTTGTTTTATAGTCATGAGGTGGAAAAAAATAGCAGTTTTGTCTTTATAATGTTTTTTTAATTTTTTTTATGAGTGTCTACTTTTACGATCTTCCATTTCCTCGGTTATCAAAAATAAGTACCATAACTCATGCTTCCTATCTCACCTTTCCTATTGGCAAAAAGGCCATGTAGCTTCTTCTTATAAGTGCTGTTGCTTGGAGTTAGTCATCATTATGTTGCCTGTTGGTTGTTGGTGTCAAGTTGAGAAAAAAGAATAGGCCAAATACATAAGTAGCCCTCAAACTTGGCCATTTTTTCCCGTTGGACACTTAAACTATCTCTTATTCCTATTGAACACTTGTACTATCAAAAATATGTATCAATTAGACTCACCTTTTTCAGTCTTTTGTAGACATATCCTGCGTATTATCAGATGCTTTTACATGGCAAACTAGAGGAATTATTTTGTGACATGGAATTAAAAAGAAAAACAAAAACTTTCGTTTACAATTTTTTTATAATTCCCGCCCCACCCCACCCCTCCCCTTCTTGTTGCCTCCACCCACCTCCCCACTTTTCCACATCCTGTTCTTACCCTTTTCTCCCAATTCCCTGTTCCTCTTCCTTTTCAGTTGGACCCCATGAAATGGGTGTAAATGTTCAACCATATTTGTGAGAAAGCACGGGAGAAAAATATATTATTGATGTATTGACATATGTTACAATAAGCCCTATATATACACACATAACAAATCCTACTCCTAATATATATTGGAATAGGGTTATTTAAATTCTCCTATTTACATTACTATTCTAACACTCCCCCTCAAGCTAATGCATATAAATATGTATCGAGCTTGTTACATATGTAGTTAATACGAGGACCAGTGAGGGACTTGGTGAAAATATCTGCAAGCTGATCATTCGACTTCACAAACTTTGTAGAAATATCTCCCAAGAGTATCTTTTCTCTAACAAACTGACAGTCAATCTCAATGTGTTTAGTTCTCTCATGGAACACTGGATTTGATGCAATATGAAGAGCAGCTTGATTATCACTAACCAGTCCTATTTGACTAATCTCACCAAATTTCAACTCCTTGAGCAACTGTTTGATCCAAATTAACTCACATGTCGCCATAGTCATCGCTCGATATTCTGCTTCTGTACTAGACCGAGCAAACCACATTCTGTTTCTTGCTCTTCCAGGACACCAAATTTCCAACTACCAAGACACAATACCCAGACGTAGTATCGGAAGGTGATCCTGCCCAATCATCATCTGAGTATCCAACGATCTGCTCATGCCCTCTATCCTCAAACAATAAACCTTTGCCTGGAGCTGATTTTATATACCGAAGAATGCAAACAACTGCATCCCAATGACTATCACATCGAGAATCCATAAACAGACTCACAACACTCACACAAAAGGAAATGTCAGGTCTTGTCACTGTAACGTAATTTAATTTACCAACCAACCATCTATATCTTGCAGGATCACTAAGAGGCTCTCCCTGTCCCGACATAAGTTTAGAATTCGAATCCATCGGGGTGTCAACCGGTCTACAACCTGTCATTCCTGTCTCTTCAAGAATATCTAAGGCATATTTTCGTTGTGAGATCACAACACCCGAGCTAGACTGAGCAACCTCAATACCCAGAAAATACTTTAGTTTGCCCAGATCCTTAGTCTGTAAGTGTTGCAAGAGATGTTGCTTTAATTTAGTTATACCATCCTAGTCATTGCCGGTAATAACAATGTCATCAATATATACCACCAGATAAATACAGAGACTCAAGGCAGAATGTCGATAGAATACAGAGTAATTAGCTTCACTCTGAATTATACCAAATTTTCGGATAACTGTGCTAAACTTACCAAACCAGGCTCGAGGAGACTGCTTTAGACCATAAAGTGACCGACGCAAGCGACATACAAGGCCCTGAGCAACAAACCCATGTGGTTGCTCCATATAAACTTCATCCTCAAGGTCACCGTGTAAAAAAGTATTCTTAATGTCCAGCTGATAGATGGGCCAATGGCGAACAACATCCACGGATAGAAAAAGGTGGACTGATGCTATCTTAGCCACAAGCGAGAAGGTATCACTGTAATCGAGCCCAAATATCTGAGTATATCCTTTGGAAACAAGATGAGCCTTTAGACGATCAACCTTACCATCAGGACCAACCTTGACTGCATACCCCCAACGACAACCAACATTAGATTTACCTGAAGGAAGAGGGACGAGCTCCCAAGTACCACTCGTATTTAAAGCAGACATCTCGTCAATTATAGCCTGTCACCATCCTAGATGAGGCAATGCTTCACCTGTTGATTTAGGGATGGAAAGAGAGGACAAAGAAGATAGAAAAGCATAATAGGGTGATGACAAATGATGATACCATGTGAGAAAGTACGAGAGAAAAATATATTATTGATGTATTGACATATGTTACAATAAGCCCTATATATTTACACACATAATAAATCCTACTCCTAATATATATTTAATTAAGGTAATTTATTTTCTCCCATTTACATTACTATTCTAACAATATTCATGTTGCCTGCAAATTTGGCTACTTGTGCAACAATTTTGAACCCACAAGATAGAACTATGATTTGGATTTACCAGGAGGGCATTTAATAAATGGGTATTTATTACACCGTTTACTTTGAAAGTTTGCTTTAGATGTTGGATTCTTCCTCTAGTTATATTGATTACTACGATATGTTGTAATAGAAGTCGTTTGATTTTAGGCCTTGATTGATGTTTGTGGTGGCAGTATTTACTCGAGAAATTGGATTACAAAAAGGTTTAGAGAAATAACTGATGAATGTGATACTCTTTTGCTTTGTGATATGGTTCATTATTAGTGGCCTTGATACTGCTTTCTAAATTTTGATATCCTTTGTTCTAAATTTTTCGGTAACAAACTCTTCAAGCTGCTTTGAGAAAATTTCGTTCGCTTATGTGCTCTTGACAAAATCAAGTCTTTGAAAGAGCATAGTGAATTGTTTCAGTTGCCAGAGAATTGGGTCGTTTTGTTATAGAGTATGGTGGATTAGTGGCGGAAGGTGGAGGCTGGTAGGGAGAGAGAGTGAGGAAAAAGGACAAAAAAAAGATTTATAAGAAGAAGAGGGCCTCGCGCTGTCACGACCCAAATCCGGTCGTGATGGCGCCCAACAATTAAGCTAGGCCAGCCAAACCAACTATTACTTACCACAACGACTATCAGTCCCAAATAGACATTCCAAGAAGAATATATGAGTCAAAGAACTCCAATAATAATAATAATGAACAAAAATACTAACACTCCCAAAGATCCGGAGTCACAAGTCTAGAGCCTCTAACAAAACCCAACAGGAATAGAGAGTACCGTATAGAAATACTCAAGTCTGAATACAAAATACAAATAACAACTGGAAAGAAGAGGAGAAGCTAGGTTCTGTGAACGTAGGCAGCTACCTCAGCCACTCGATATGACACTGCAAACGTTGGAAATGCCTGTCTACTGCTCCTGAGTACCTGAGTCTGCACACAAAAGGTGCAGGGTAGGGGTGAGTACTAAGTACTCGGTGAGTAATAAATATATACAAGTAGCCTGAAAATAAGAAATCCACAGAATACCACGATATGAAGCTACACTACAGTCCGAATCTCCTACGAACTAGCATCAACGGTACAATTCAGCTCCACAGAGTAATTCGACAAATAAAGATGCAATGCAATGCACATAACCGCTACGGCGTGTGGCCCGATCCAATTTAACGTCAACGGCGCTCACTGGGGTGTGTACAGACTCCGGAGGGGCTCCTACAGCTCAAGCGCAATACTGCTACGGCGTGCAGCCCGATCCTCATATCAACCACTGCGGCGTGCATCCCAATCCATTCTCAGTCCACAATAAGCAAATAAGTCACAAAATAGTTCATTTTTCTTAATTCCAGTTTCCAGTTCATAATTTATGAAAAATACCTTAACTTTATTAAATTTGCAAAAGCCGGTGACTTAGCATATCAAAAGGTGATTTCAATTTCCAGGACTGAGATCAATGATTTAAGCAAATATAGCTATCACATAAATATTGTCCTCTAAGGACGCTACAGATCGGCACAAGGCCCCAAACAAGGCTTACAGCCCACAAATATATCAAATACGGTGTATTTCCAACACTAATAACATATTATTCATTTTCGGGATGGACCAAGTCTCAATCCCCAATCACAATCAATCCCGCACCTGCCACGGTGTGCGAGCCACGCCTACTAGCGTCACAATGTGCTAAGCCGGGGTTTCGAACCCTCAGGCTACCATATACACAAACTACTCACCTCTAGCCGGTCGTAGACTCGTCCGCGATGCCTTTTCCTTTGAATTTAGCTCCCTCGTGCGTAGAATCTAGCCAAATCACAATAATTATATCAAATACGGGTCAAAGAATCATAACCCATTTCAATTTACATGAAATTCGCATAAATACACTAAGTTGGTAAAACCCGACCCCGGGCCCACTGCTTGGAAAATTCCGAAATTAGTACCAACGCGACCCTCATCTCGCCATGAGTCCGTGCTTATATAATTTATCAAAATCGGAGTTCAAATGACCTCCCAAAACTCAAAATCCCGTTTTCACTATCTAGGCCACATTTCTTCAAGATTTCAACCCAATTTCATGAAGATTGATGTTAATTCTACCATAAAATGATATTTTTGAGTCAAGAATCTTACCTCCGACGAATACCCGATGATTTCTCAGTGATCTCCTCGAGTTTTCTTCTCTCTAGGGCTCAAAATTATGTTTTGGGGGTGTAAACCCGTAAGCCCTCTGTTCTGTGATATAAATTCACTGCCAGAACATTTTGTTCTACGCGTTCGCGTGAGCTCCCACGCGTTCGCGATGAACAACTCCCTTTTACTCTACGCGAACGCGACGACTCCCACGCGTTCGCGATGCTCGACCCGGACTTACCCTACGCGAACGCGAACTCCTCCACGCGTTCGCGATGAATAAGATTCCCAGTCGCCCAAAATCCTTCTACGCGTTCGCGACTCCCAGTCACGCGAACGCGATAGTCCACTCCAGCTGAGCTACGCGAACGCGACACACCTGATAGCGAACGCGATGCTTGATCCATCCGACCTTCGCGAACGCGACCCATGTCACGCGAACGCGAAGGTCTAAATGACTGGGCAGAAACCTGCAGTTTTCTGCAGATTTTGCCAAGTCCCATAGGCCCGGTTGATGGCCCGAAATCATCCCGAGGCCCCCGAGTCCCCAACGAAAGCCACAAAACATACTCCAAAACATGATACGTACTTGTTCCAATCACAAAAACACCATCCTAAACATCAAAATCACCATTTACACGCGGATTCAAGCCTAAGTTTCTTCAAAACTTTCAAAACTAACATTCGATCCAAAACCCGATCAAACGATGTCCGAATGACCTGAAAATTTGCAGACATATCCAAAATCACATAACGAAGCAACAGAAATTGTCGGAATTCCATTCCGACCCCCGGATCAAAATATCACCTACCATCCGGTTTTCGCCAAAAATCATCCTTCGCCAATTCACCTATGTCATAAATGATCCCCCGAAACTAGTCGAATTATCAGAATCCGGTTCCGAGCACTCTAGCTCAATAGTCAACTCTTAGTTGACTTCCCATATTCAAGCTTCCGTCGAACATACTATTTGCTTCATTTCCAATCCAAATCACTCCTAACTCACCCGATATACTCTAATACCGATATAAAAGCATAAGATATGTAAATGCAAGGTAACGGGGTGGTAATTTCCGTAACGACGGGCCGGGTCGTTACATTCTCCCCAACTTAAACAAACGCTCGTCCGCGAGCGGGTTAGGAAACATACCTGGAGCATCAAACAAGTGTGGATATCTACTTCGCATCTCCTGCTCGGTCTCCCAAGTTGCTTCCTCCACGGAACGACCTCTCCACTGCACTTTCACTGAAGCTATATCCTTAGACCTCAGCTTACGAACCTGTCGACCCAAAATGGCTACCGGTTCCACATCATAAGTCAAATCCTCATCTAGCTGTATCGTGCTGAAGTCCAACACATGAGACGGGTCTCCGACATACTTCCGGAGCATAGATACATGGAACACCGGGTGAACTCCCGACAAACTGGGTGGCAAAGCAAGCATATAGGCCACCTCCCCAACTTTCCTAAGCACCTCAAAAGGTCCAATAAACCTTGGGCTCAACTTCCCTTTCTTTCCAAACCTCATAGCACCCTTCATAGGCGAAACCTTCAGCAACACCTTCTCACCTACAGAATAAGTCATATCTCGGACCTTCCGGTCCGCATAACTCTTCTGACGTGACTGAGCTGTGCGAAGTCTCTCCTGAATCACCTTTACCTTGTCTAAGGCATCTTGGACTAACTCTGTCCCCAACAAACTAGCCTCGCCGGGCTCGAACCAACCAACTGGAGACCTACACCGTCTCCCATATAAAGCTTCATACAGTGCCATCTGAATGCTGGACTGATAGCTATTATTATAAGCAAACTTCGCCAAAGGCAAATAATCAACCCACGAGCCACCGAAATCAATGACACAAGCACGCAACATGTCCTCCAATATCTGAATAGTACGCTCAGACTGTCCATCCGTCTGTGGATGAAATGCTGTGCTCAGCTCTACCTGCGAACCCAACTCTCGCTGAAATGTCCTCCAGAACTGAGAAGTGAACTGGGTACCTCTGTCTGATATAATAGAAATAGGAACTCCATGCAATCTCACTATCTCACGGATGAATATCTCTGCCAACCGCTCTGAGGAATAAGTAGTACACACTGGGATGAAGTGAGCTGACTTGGTCAGCCTATCCACCACCACCCAAACTGAATCAAACTTCCTCGCTATCCGAGGGAGTCCACTAACAAAGTCCATAGTAATCCTTTCCCACTTCCACTCCGAAATATCAATACGCTGGAATACACCACTAGGTCTCTGATGCTCACACTTGACCTGCTGACAGTTTAGACACCGTGCCATATGGTTCACAATATCTTTCTTCATTTTTCTGCACCAGTAATGCTGCTTCAAATCCTTATACATCTTCGCAGTTCCTGGATGAATAGAATACCGTGAGCTGTGGGCCTCATCCAATATCAACTCACGAAGGCCATCAATATTGGGCACGCATATCCGGCCCTACATCTGCAATACACCATCACTATCAATGTCATCTCTGGCATCATCATGCTGAACTCTGTCCTTAAGGACAAGTAAGTGTGGATCATCATACTGGCGCTCTCGAATACGATCATATAAAGAAGAACGAGCTACTACACAAGCCATCACCCGATTGGGCTCAGAAATATCCAGCCTCACCATCTGATTAGCTAACGCCTGAACATCAACTGCTAGGGGTCTCTCCCCAACTGGAATATATGCCAAGCTTCCCATACTAATAGCCTTCCGGCTCAATGCGTCAGCCACTACATTTGCTTTCCCGGGATGGTACAAGATAGTAATATCACAGTCTTTAAGAAATTCAAGCCATATCTGCGGCCGCAAATTTAGATCTTTCTACTTAAACAAATACTGGAGGCTGCGGTGGTCTGTATATACATCACAAGATACACCATATAGGTAATGCCTCCAAATCTTCAAGGCATGAACAATAGCTGCTAACTCCAAATCATGAACGGGGTAGTTCTTCTCGTGGGGCTTTAGCCGACGAGAAGCATATGCAATAACTCTACCCTCCTGCATCAACACACAACCGAGCCCAACTCTAGAAGCATCACAATACACCGTATATGACCCTGAAGCTGATGGTAACACAAGTACTGGAGCGGTGGTCAAAGCCTCCTTGAGCTTCTGGAAGCTCTCCTCACATTCATCAGACCACACAAATGGAGCATTCTTCTGTGTCAACTTAGTCAACGGTGAAGCAATAGATGAGAAACCCCGAACAAACCGGCGATAATAGCTTGCCAAGCCGAGAAAACTCCGAATCTCGATAGCTGAGGAAGGTCTGGGCCAATTCTGCACTACTCGACCTTCTGTGGATCAACCCGAATACCATCACTGGACACTACATGTCCCAGAAAACCCACGGTATCAAGCCATAACTCACACTTAGTGAATTTTGCATAAAGCTTCTCTTCTCTCAACCTATGCAATACCACCCTCAAGTGCTGTGCATGCTCCTCCTGGCTGCGTGAATACACCCGAATATCATCAATAAACACAATCACAAAAGAATCAAGATATGGCCAAAATACACTATTCATCAAGTACATGAATGCAGCTGGGGCATTAGTCAGCCCGAAAGACATCACTAGGAACTCGTAGTGCCCATATCGCGTCCCGAACGCTGTCTTCATAATATCCGAGTCCCTGGTCTTCAACTGATGGTAGCCCGATCAAAGATCAATCTTAGAAAATACACTAGCTCCATGTAGCTGATCAAATAGGTCCTCAATACGAGGTAATGGGTATTTATTCTTCATTGTTACCTTGTTCAGATGCCTGTAATCAATGCACATTCTCATTGTGCCATCTTTCTTCTTTACAAACAACACCGGTGCACCCCAAGGTGACACACTCGGACGAATGAAACCCTTATCTAAGAGTTCCTGAAGTTGTTCTTTCAATTCTTTTAACTCTGTTGGTGCCATGCGATAGGGAGGAATAGAAATGGGCTGAGTGCCCGGCACCAAGTCAATACCAAAGTCAATATCTCTGTCAGGCAGCATGCCTGGTAGGTCTGCTGGAAATACATCCGGAAACTCCCTCACAATGGGGACCGAATCAAGACTGGGTGTCTCGACCTCAACATTTCTAATGAAGGCCAAATAAGATAAACAACCCTTGCCAATCATTCGTTGGGCCTTTATATAAGAAATCACCCTGTCGGACACATAATCAGTCAAGCCACGCCACTCGATCCTCGGATTACCTGGAATAGCTAGTGTGACTGTCTTGGCATGACAATCCATAATCGCATGGTAAGGAGATAGCCAATCCATGCCTAGAATAACATCGAAATCTACCATGCCCAGTAGTAATAAATCAACTCGGGTCTCTAGACCCCTAATAGAAACAAGACATGATCGATATACCCGATCCACAACAACAGTATCCCCCACCGGGGTAGACACATGTACGGGCAAAGCAAGAATACCACGGGTCATACCCAAATGATGTGCAAAATAAGTAGAGACATAAGAATAGGTGGATCCGGGATCAAATAAGACGGAAGCATCCCTGTGGCAGACTGAGATAATACCTGAAATGACCGCATCTGAAGCACTAGCATTCTTCCTATCCGGAAGAGCATAGAAACGAGCCTGACCTCCACCAGTACGATCCTCGCCCCTAGGGCGACCTCTGGATACCTGGCCACCAGACCTAGCCGACTGTGCTGGCGCCGAAGAAACAGGAGTAGAAGACGAGGGCTGATCCCTCTGCTGAGACCGCTTACGAAGCCACTGAGGACACTCTTTCCTGATATGGCCCAAATCACCGCACTCAAAACAACGGCCTGAAGATGGAAGAAGGGGCTGCTGAGGACCCCTCGCTACAGATGAACCCTGTGCTGAGGAAACAGGAGCAGAGCTCTAAGCTGGAAGAGCACTCAGTGCAGGCTGACTCTGCTGATGGCTCTGCTGACCCTGATAACCCTGATGGCCCAGACGACCACGATGTGATGAAACCCCACTGGACTCTGCACGTCCAGACTGATGAGACCTGAAAGAACGACCTCTGCTATACTGAGTTTGGCCCCTAGACGGAGCTCCACCGTAACTGCCAGTACCACGAGGCCTCTTAGCCTCTCTCTCCTCCCGCCTCTGCGGCGATCTATCTCAATGTGATGGGCAGCATCAACCACCTCCTCAAAGGTAACTGCCAAAACTCTCTCCCTGGTCATCAGTATGCGGATGGGATAAATAAGACCATCGATAAATCTCTGAATCCTCTCTCTGTCTATAGGAACCATCCACATGGCATGACGGGCCAACTGTGTGAATCTCATCTCATACCTGAGTAACCGTCATATCTCCCTGCTTCAGCCACTCAAACTGACGTCGCAGCTCCTCTCTCTGAGACTGAGGCACGTACTTCTCCAAAAATACCGCGGAGAACTGTTGCCAAGTGAGGGACGCTGCCCCAGCGGGCCTACGCCTCTCGAAATCCTCCCACCACTGAAATGCTGCACCCGTGAACTGAAAAGTGGTGAATGAAACACCGCTGGACTCTAGAATACCCGCGGTGCGAAGCATGCGCTGACATCCTGTCAAGAAAACCCTGGGCGTCCTCGCCCTCAGCACCACTGAATGTCGGAGGCCGTAGCCTCTCAAATCTCTCCAAACGACGCTCGCTCATCGTCGGGCATAACCGGAACCATATAAGCAAGAGCCGGTGCAACGGGCGCAACTGGCCGAACCGGCTCGGGTGTGCGAGCCACAGGGGTCCGATTTCCTCCCTCGTCCGCGAAGAAGATATCGCGGCGATGAGCCGCAACCACCCGAGCCAAGCCTCGCGCACACCGATAAGATCCGAGCCAAGGTCTCCCGAAGACCCGGTATCACAACGGGCACCGCCGGTGCGTGAACTTGAGTTGTCGGAGCGTTTGCCGCCGGAATATGGTCCCGAGTCCGGGCCACCGGTGCGAGAATACGGCCCCGAGTGCGGGTCGGCGAGTGCCGGCACCGCCGCCCTACCTCTACCACGACCACGGCCTCCGGGTGCCAATGGTGGTCGTCCGCCACGTCCGTTAGCTTGTGTTCTCGCCATCCGCGAGAGAATAGAATATGGAAAATTTTAATTTCATGATAACACAAATCGCACGATATGAATTCAAGAAAATGAGGTTTTTCCTAAAGTTTCCGTAGCCCTCCGAGGATAGATACGGACGTCTACGTACCGATCCGCGAAAGCCTACTAAACCGGCTCATGACTCGCGAGTCCTAATAACCTAGAGCTCTGATACCAACTTGTCACGACCCAAATCCGGTCGTGATGGTGCCCAACAATTAAGCTGGGCTAGCCAAACCAACTATTACTTACCACAACGACTATCAGTCACAAATAGACATTCCAAGAAGAATATATGAGTCAAAGAACTCCAATAATAATAATAATGAACAAAAATACTGACACTCCCAAAGATCCGGAGACATAAGTCTAGAGCCTCTAACAAAACCCAACAGGAATAGAGAGTACTGTATAGAAATACTCAAGTCTGAATACAAAATACAAAATAACAACTGGAAAGGAGAAGAGAAGCTAGGTTCTGCAAACGTGGGCAGCTACCTCAGCAACTCGATATGACACTACAAACGCTGGAAATGCCTGTCTACTGCTCCTGAGTACCTGAGTCTGCACACAAAAGGTGCTGGGAGTAGGGGTGAGTACTAAGTACACAGTGAGTAATAAATATATACAAGTAGCTGAAAATAAGAAATCCACAGAATACCACAATATGAAGCTACACTACAGTCCGAATCTCCTACGAACTAGCATCGACAGTACAATTCAGCTACCACATAGTAATTCAACAAATAAAGATGCAATGCAATGCACATAACCGCTATGGCGTGTAGCCCGATTCAATTTAACGTCGACGGCGCTCACTGGGGGTGTGTACAGACTCCGGAGGGGCTACTACAGCCCAAGCGCAATACTGCTGCGGCGTGCAGCCCGATCCTATGCTCAGTCCACAATAAGCAAATAAGTCACAAAACAATTCATTTTTCTTAATTCCAGTTCATAATTTATGAAAAATACTTTAACTTTATTAAATTTGCAAAAGCCGGTGACTTAGCATTTTCAAAAGGTGATTTCAATTTCTAGGACTGAGATCAGTGATTTAAGCAAATATAGCTATCACATAAATATTGTCCTCTAAGGACGCTACAAGTCAGCACAAGGCCCCAAACAAGGCTTACAGCCCACAAATATATCAAATACAGTGTATTTCCAACACTAATAACATATTATTCATTTCCGGGATGGACCAAGTCTCAATCCCCAGTCACAATCAATCCCGCACCTGCCACGGTGTGCGAGCCACGCCCTACTAGCGTCATAATGTGCTAAGCCGGGGTTTCGAACCCTCAGGCTACCATATACACAAACTACTCACCTCTAGCCGGTCGTAGACTCGTCCGCGATGCCTTTTCCTTTGAATTTAGCTCCCTCGTGCGTAGAATCTAGCCAAATCACAATAATTATATCAAATACGGGTCAAAGAATCATAACCCATTTCAATTTATATAAAATTCGCATAAATACACTAAGTTGGTAAAACCCGACCCCGGGCCCACTGCTTGGAAAATTCCGAAATTAGTACCAACGCGACCCTCATCTCGCCACGAGTCCGTGCATATAAAATTTATCAAAATCGGAGTTCAAATGACCTCCCAAAACTCAAAATCCCGTTTTCACTATCTAGGCCACATTTCTTCAAGATTTCAACCCAATTTCATGAAGATTGATGTTAATTCTACCATAAAATGATATTTTTGAGTCAAGAATCTTACCTCCGACGAATACCCGATGATTTCTCAGTGATCTTCCTTGAGTTTTCTTCTCTCTAGGGCTCAAAATTGTGTTTTGGGGGTGTAAACCCGTAAGCCCTCTGTTCTGTGATATAAATTCACTGCCAGAACATTTTGTTCTACGCGTTCGCGTGAGCTCCCACGCGTTCGCGATGAACAACTCCCTTTTACCCTACGCGAACGCGACGACTCCCACGCGTTCGCGATGCTCGACCCGGACTTACCCTACGCGAACGCGAACTCCTCCACGCATTCGCGATGAATAAGATTCCCAGTCTCCCAAAATCCTTCTACGCGTTCGCGACTCCCAGTCACGCGAACGCGATAGTCCACTCCAGCTGACCTACGCAAACGCGACGCACCTGATCGCGAACGCGATGCTTGATCCGTCTGACCTTCGCGAACGCGACCCATGTCACGCGAACGCGAAGGTCTAAATGATTGGGCAGAAACCTGCAGTTTTCTGCAGATTTTGCCAAGTCCCATAGGCCCGGTTGATGGTCCGAAATCATTCCGAGGCCCCCGGGACCCCAACGAAAGCCACCAACATACTCCAAAACATGATACGGACTTGTTTCAATCACAAAAACACCATCCTAAACATCAAAATCACCATTTACACACGGATTCAAGCCTAAGTTTCTTCAAAACTTTCAAAACTAACATTCGATCCAAAACCCGATCAAACGATGTTCGAATGACTTTAAAATTTGCAGACATATCTAAAATCACATAACGAAGCAACAGAAATTGTCGGAATTCCATTCCGACCCCCGGATCAAAATATCACCTACCATCCGGTTTTCGCCAAAAATCAACCTTCGCCAATTCAAGCCTAAAACTACACCGGACCTCCGAATTCAATTCCGATTGCTCTCTTAAGTCATAAATGATCCCCCAAAACTAGTCGAATTATCAGAATCCGGTTCCGAGCACTCTAGCTCAATAGTCAACTCTTGGTTGACTTCCCACATTCAAGCTTCCTTCAAACATACTATTTGCTTCATTTCCAATCTAAATCACTCCTAACTCACCCGATATACTCTAATACCGATATAAAAGCATAAGATATGTAAATGCAAGGTAACGGGGTGGTAATTCCCGTAACGACGGGCCGGGTCGTTACACGCGCGTTCATACAGTGTAGCACACACACCCAGCAGTATGTTAATATTGTGGAAAAAAGGGCCAAGTTTGAGGGGCTGCTTATGTATTTGGCCAAAAGAATATTATACTTGCTCCCCGTGCACAAGACATGTTTTTCCTTTTCCTGCCATTCTGATTCACTTCTGTTTGTTCTCCTTACAAAAATTATTAGGTACCGAGAATGGACAAAAGGATAAATACAGTGGCGAAGCTGGGATACAAGAAATGTATTATTCCAAAATCAGCTGAAACATCAATGACAGCTTTAGATCTCGGAGATACTGAGATAGTGGCTTGCAGGAATTTGAAAGAGATGATAAACATTGTGTTCAGAAAACGCTGAGATGGGTTATAGTGAATTTTTATGTGAATGGTGATGCACTCTCGGCAGATGTCAGTACTGTAAATTATCAAGGTTGGACTTTACGCTGGGATGTGTCATTTTGCGCTCATCACTGTATATTAATAGATTGTCTAATCCTCTAATTTACCAGGTAATTATTTCAAGGATTAGTTACCTCATATAACAAATGTTGATATTTTATTTATTTTAAATAAATACCCTTTAAAAATTTATATTCGATAGCTATCTTTTGATTTTTTATAGTCAAATATCTATTTATGATCACCTTTTATCCTTACGCGTTTTTCTGTCGTATCTCATAAGATATTTGACCAGGTGAGGATTCAAAAAGTTATTTGTGGCTTCGGAGCCCATTACTATGAAAGAATCTTGTTACTCAAAATTCTTCGGTTCCTATTTTGAGTGTTAACCAATTTGTATTTCGTTTCTTCCTTCTGGCAGGATGTTGCTATATCCGCTGTGGGTCCTATTCAGAGTCTACCTGATTATAACTGGTTCAGGCGCAGGACCTACATGCTCCGTTATTAGGTCATTCTTTGTTTTTGGAGTTGTATGCATCACAGTTTTACCCGCCTCGTGCAACCACTCCCTTGTCGAATATATAGGTCTTGCTTTTCTAATTATTCTTCTTGCATTCATTCTGGTTTTGTAATGATTTTCTAGTTTCTTTCCTATAAAATAAGCGGCCTATATTCAATAGTTTGGTTGTCAACATTTGTTTTCATATTCCTTAAAAATGCAAGGTTGCAAATATAAATTGAGGTTCCTTTTTTTTTTGGGGGTGGGGTGGGGAGGGGAGGACAGAAGCTGTCTAGAATCTCTTGCTGGCAATTCTTCTCTTAAATAAACATGATAAGGTTGTTTCCATTTTAATTTTGTATTCAAAAAAGAAAAAGGAAGACAAAGGGGGATGCTGTTTGCTTGTCCAAGAAATCTGTTGCAGCTAGCTTTCAGCTGCAACCGTTTTGCCCCATTATCTTTTGCTCTTATGCTAAGTGGAATTTAGCTGTAAGTACATGTATCAATTCATTATTTCAGTCGTGAAAGAATGTAAAGTATGTTATACTTGTAAGCAATTTTCAGGAAATGAAATGAAAATTTTCCGAAAGTAAATCTGAAACCGTACTGGTCAAAATGCTTGGTATCCAAAACACCATTTGCACATGACCAAACAGACTAATACTGGGAACACCTCGTACGAAGACAGATGATCATCCTGGGCAACAATTGTTATTACCCTTGCAAAAAGCTGATAAATTAATTATGTTATTCCAACTACCGCGCATGCTTTTTAGCTATTGAAATTTAGGTTAGTGATGAGGAGTGCCAACTTTATAGAAGGGAAAAGTAAACTTGTTGGAGCTAGTGTCACGTTTGGAAATAATAAAGGAAGTTGAATTTTTCTGAGAAGTAAATATTTCTCAACTTTTTTGCTCATCAGTTGGGACTTGTTAAAAGGAACTGGAAAAATGCAGATGCAACATAGGAAATATCCTTTCAAATGAACAACTTAAATGAGCTCACTCTACTAGATGTTCAGAAATCAAGTGTCATATTCCAGCATAACATATTAACTCTTGAACAAAATGATAAATACAGTGGCGAAGCTGGGATACAAGAAATGTATTATTCCAAAATCAGCTGAAACATCAATGACAGCTTTAGATCTCGGAGATACTGAGATAGTGGCCTGCAGGAATTTGAAAGAGATGATAAACATTGTGTTCAGAAAACGCTGAGATGGGTTATAGTGAATTTTTGTGTGAATGGTGATGCACTCTCGGCAGATGTCAGTACTGTAAATTATCGAGGTTGGACTTTACGCTGGGATGTGTCATTTTGCGCTCATCACTGTATATTAATAGATTGTCTAATCCTCTAATTTACCAGGTAATTATTTCAAGGATTAGTTACCTCATATAACAAATGTTGATATCTTATTTATTTTAAATAAATACACTTTAAAAAATTATATTCGATAGCTACCTTTTGATTTTTTATAGTCAAATATCTATTTATGATCACCTTCTATCCTTAAGCCATAAAATAAGCTTTGTATTGTTTTTCTCTCATATCTCCTCAAATTTCTCCTATCCCCTACCCCATATCTATTCTCCTCCTCCTCTCTCTCTCTCTCTATTTCCATGTCTTCTCCTCCGCCGAACGCTGGAACAATTGCCATCGTCACCATTTCGACCAAAAAGGCCAGCTAGTTCCAATAGGGAGGAGTCCTAGAACTGATGTACTTCTCAAGGCCGAGAAAGTAGCACCGGACTTTAATGGTTGTGTAGTTAGATTTGCCAGCATTTATTCATTGATATCGTCGCCCTCACATTCCAATCTCATTCTCTGATGCAACACATCAGATTAAATAAAACTTATGTTATTTCGCCAGTAATTACGTGCTAATCGGAGGCAATCAGAGGCAATGGTGACGGTGAGCGAGGACGGGATACTGAAGTTGTTTCAACGAGACGACATTAGGGTTGTTCTTGATCAAATGTGACGGAGTTGGGGGCTGAGCAACTTGAATTTTCTATTAATATATTTCAATGTATATCTATGTGTTTCACTGTATTTTATTGTATTCATTGTCTGTTTTTTTCCATTTTATTTGAATGTATGTCATTGTATTCTATGTAATTGTCTTTTTTTTATATATTATATTTTAATGTATCCCGCTGTATTCTATATATTTTATTGTATTCACTGTCTCGCTATATTCTATGAATGTATTCATATATTTTTTTTAATTAATATAATTTATGTATTATATAGTTTATTTGAAGATTGCTATATTTTTGGGGTGTTTTTCTGTTGAGAATCTTTTTTATAACTGGAAATATAAAATTTGTGTGTTATAATTGAGTTTGTTGAGTTATATTAGGAGTCTATTATGTTAATTGATTCACTTTCTGTTTAAAAATAGTATAATCTCATGTTTCACGCCGTAAATACAGTCGAATACTATCGCATACGATAATCTGTCCAGCTGTAATCCCATGTTTAATGCCATGAATGTAGTCAAATACACTTGAATACAAAAATCTGTCTAGCTGTAATCCCCTGTTTCATGCGTAGGAATGTTATTTTATTCATAAATATAATAATTTAAATACATCGAATACACTCTAAAAAAATCTGAAAACATAGCTATAGGAAGTAATATAGTAAATGGTAGTTACAACTAGCTAATAATCACTAAAACATACTGGTTTCTGAAAGTTACTCTTGTTTCAAGCCCCTTGGAATAGTAGTTTAGCTCGGGCGTATTTATGGCCTAATATATAGGGTACGTGAACGCATGGTCTCTCCGTCAAACTATGTATTTTAAAATTGATCTAATAGTATCTGCATGTCCAAAATGTTTATATTTGCAACTAGTTGAATATTGAGTTACTTACTTTGAGGAGCAATGATTACTTTCGCTTAATACTTTATTTTTTTTAATGGTGCACCCATATTATTAAAAGCCTAGGTCTGCGCTCATGGAAGGGGAGTGAAGTAACCTATGTCATACGACAAACGCACACACAAAGCAACTATCAGAAATTAAGATACCTTATGAATGATGCAAGCTCTTTTCTAAGTGCCATCACCGCTTATTATGTAAACAACATATAAAAAATGTAAAAACTTGTGTTCATATTTATACATGTGATAGAACTTTTTGCCTCACTTCGATTTGTGTGCACAGTCGGAAGCTTTTTGCGAAAAGCTTTTATGTGAAATCTTAGTAAAATAAGAAAATTGACATTTAAAATTTATTTAAAGTTGACTATGGTCAATATTTTTGATAATGGACCCGAACCCGTAATGCGACATTCTCGTAGGGTCCGTAGTAAAATATGATACTTGGATGTATGCTCGGAGTCGAATTTCGAGGTCCCAAGTCCGAGAAAAGAATTTTAAAAGAATTTTTTTTGCTGGAAAATATAAAGTCTTTTAGAAGTGAATTGATGTAATTTTTTGATGGCATCGAGCACGTATTTTGGTTCCAGAGCCCAATACAAGCTTAAAAAATAATTTGGTTGAATATGTGAAATTTGGTTATGTGAGCACATGATTTTTGCACCGGGCAATAAGGGTGTAATGTGGGCCGGTTCAGGATCGGGACCGGACCGGGACCGCGGGCCTGGCGGTCCTAACGGTCCTGGTGGGCCGGTCCTGCCGAGCCGGTCTTCTTGTCGGCCTAAAGCCCGTGATGGGCCGGTCCAACCGTGTAGGACCGCGAGACCAGGACCGCGAAGACCGGGACAGGCTAGCGGTCCTGGGCCGGTCTTAGCGGGCCTGGCGGGCCTCAAACGGTCCCAACGGTATTATTTTAAAATTTTTTTTTTTTTTTTTTTTAAAATGGCCCAACGGCCAGATTTATAAACTAGCCGTTGGAGGTCAAAAATAGCCGTTTTTGGCTTTAAAATTTAGCCAAATGGTCCCCAAACTTTAATATAACCCCAAACTTTATATAATTACACTTTTTCCCAATTTTCAACTATAAATACCCCCCCCCCATTCTTTCATTTTAACTCACCAATTCATCAATCTATCTTAATCTCTCTCAATTGCTTATATTATTATTCCAATTTTGTGAAATTTTGTGAAGTTGGTGAATTGAAGTATTCAAGTCTTCAACAATTTGCAATTTTCAATTTTGAAGAAGTTGTTCGTCAATTCGGTAAAGTCGTTCCAACTCTTAATTTTTAAGAATATATTTTGTGTGATTTTGTTTGCATAATTATAATTAAAATGGCATTTTCATTGAAAAAAATGTTTAGTGCTAAGGGAAAAGCTAAAATGGGTGAAAGTAGTTGTCAACCAACTAACCTTCCCCCCCCGGTTCCCCGACCTACCCGTCCTAGTGGTCCAATTATTCTTGATAGTGATAATCCCTATTTTCAATTTAGCGATACTGAATTTTGTCATAATATTTCATGAGAAGATCAACTAGATAATGAAATTATAACTGCTCTTTATCCTAATTTACAAGTTCATAGGCAATTGGATTTTGATGAAACCCAAGAGGATTTTGATGAAACTCAACAGGATGTAGATGAAACCCAACCGGATTTAGATGACACACCTACTAGTCCGGCTAATAACCCAACTGAACCACAACACCCACCTGTACAAACACCGACTTTTAATAGACAACCTTCTAAACGCCAAGAAACCTCATTAGTTTGGCAATTTTTTACTCAACTAAGAGATCAAAATAAGGCTAAATGTAAAAATTGTAAAAAATTGTTGGTTCATAAATATACTGGAGAGCGTAGTGACACGGCTACTTTGACTAGGCACATACAAACACACCCTACTGAAAAAGCAAAATATAACAGATTAAAAGCACAACTAGAGGGGACAAGTGTAGAAAAAGCGGGTAACGCTAGTACAGGTTCTAATCTAGTTCAACCTGGAATTAACACTGTCACCGGAGGTATATTATATTACGATCCAAACAAAGATAGGGAAGAATTAGCAAAGATGGTTACCGTTATGTGTTTACCGCATACTTTTCCTTCTAATCCTAATTTTGTGCATTATATTAGAAAAGTTTTTAATCCTACTTATAAAGGTTGGCCTCGTGCAACAATTAAGGCCGATATATATAAATTTAAACATGAATACGAACAATATTTGCGGTATTTATTTAGTCATATAACTAATAGAATTTCTATTACCACCGATATTGGTAGAAGTAATAATGATTGTGACTACCTAACTGTTACTAGTCACTGGATTGACGAGGAGTGGATAATGCAAAAACGCATTCTTGCGTATAGAATAATTAACTCCCGTCACACAGATAAGTTTATCGCTAACACTGTTGGTGATATTTGTAGATATTTCTGCATTAATGATAAAATAATGTCAATTTCTATGAATAATGCTTCTAGTAACACTAGTGCAGTAGGCACTCTTACAAACACATTAAATCCTGCATTTAGTAATATATTTCATGTTAGATGTATTTGTCATATTTATCATTTAATTGTCGGTGATGGTATGCGAATTTTAAATGTAGAAATTGAAAAGGTTAGAATGGCTCTTAATTGGCTCTTTTATTCTAACCGCAGAAGTAGACTTAGGGAGTATTATAAAAAATGTGATGAATATGGCCTTAGAGAAAGAAATGTTCCTAAACCTTGCCCCACTAGGTGGAATTATATGTGCGAAAGTTTAGTAGTTGCTTACGAATATAGGAACCCTATTAATGCAACGTTCAATGCTCGGGTTGGGGGTGTGGATGATGATGAAATGCTTACAACCCAAGATTGGACTAATGTTAAAACTCTTATAGATTTTTTAGAACATTTTCACACTACTACAAATGTATTTTCCGGACAATATTATCCAACTATTTCTAATTGTTTAGTTTATATTGCAGCATTATGTGCATTATTTGTGGATTATAACGAGGGTGGGCCTATTTATGAACTTGCTATAAATGCAATGAAAGAAAAATTTAAAAAATATTTTTTCCCTATCCCTCCTATTTATGGTGTAGCAGCAATTTTAAACCCTACAATGAAATTAGGAGGTCCTCATTTTTGGTATACAAATATTTATAACGCTTTAGATCTTACAGTAGAAGAACGTGCTACTCTTGCAGATGCAAAAGCATCAATTAAAATTAATACTCAAACAATTTATAATGCATACCAACAAGCCTTACAAAATTCTAGGCCAACTGTTCCAACCCCTACTTCGTCTACTTCACCAGTCGTCCAAAAGAGCCGCGGGCTTGAAGGCACTTAAATCTTGGACGGAGTTTAGGGGTTCTCAAGGAGATAATTTTGACGAATCTTCCCATCTAAATGAGCTTCAAGTTTATTTGTCGCAGGGACTAGAGAAGGAGAATCCAGACGGGAGTTTTGAGCTTTTGGAATGGTGGAAGTTACGGGAAAAATATTTTCCTGTTCTTGCAAGGATGGCTCGCGATATATTATCTATTCAAGCTTCAACAGTTGCATCAGAGAGCGCCTTCAGTCATGCAAGACTTCAAATAGGAGATCATAGACCAACTATGAGGGAGAGCTTGGAGAAGTCACTGCTATTTAGAGATTGGATCCGCTCGGAAAGAAGAAACTTTGGACTTGCAGAATCACAACCGGATGTGGATGAAGCTTACGAAGAAATGATAGCTGAACTTGCAGAGGATGCTGCTTCGCCTGGAAGTGGTGATGAACAAGCTTCTTTTCCACCACCGCCAACGGAACCTCCTCCAAATCTTGAAGGATTTATGAGATTTGTTAGAGATATGTAGATTGTGTTGTAAATTGTACTTTGGCACATCTTATTTAGTTTTTTTTCCTTTTAATGGTGGTATTAGTACCTTGTTGTGCTCATTCCATTGGGGGAGAGAAGATTAATAAAGATATGTCATTTTTAGTAATAAAAATTATTACACAAGTTTTTGATTTATCTCTTAATACATAATATATATCTATTTAATACATATACATATAATATATATACATAATATATATTATATATATACATAACATATAAACTTAACATATATATATACTTAACTTATATACATACTTACCATATATATATATATATATATATGTTTAGTATATATATAGTTAACATATATATACTTATTAAATAGTTTTGTTTTTTAATTAAAAGCTCACGAAGCCCACGAAGCCCGCCAGGCCCGGGACCACGTGGGCTTAGGCCCATCACGGGCCGGTCTTACCCACCAAGCCCACGAAGCCCGGGACCGCCAGGCCCGGGACCGCAAAAAAAAAGACCACCAGGCCCGGGACCGTCTGGACCGGCATATATATATATATATATATATATATATATATATATATATATATATATATATATATATATATATATATATATATATATATATATATATACTAACATATATATACTTAACATATATATACTTATTAAATTAAATTTTTTTTTAATTAAAAGCCCACGAAGCCCACGAAGCCTGCCAGGCCCAGACCGCCCGGCCCGGGACCACGTGGGTTTAGGCCCGTCACGGGCCGGTCTTACCCACCAAGCCCACCAAGCCCGGGACACCAAAAAAAAAGACCACCAGGCCCGGGACCGTCTGGACCAGCCCGCCAGGCCTGTTTAGGCCCGGGACCGGCCCAGAATACACCCTTACCGGGCAAATAATTCCAAAATTAAAATAAATATATTTTTTTAGTGCAATTACATGCTTGGTTTGATGAATAATTAGAAATTTGAAAAAATCAAAGAAATAGGTTAGGTAATTACTTTGTTAGTTTTAAGAAGAAAACCATCAAAAAATAGTTTTAAATAGCGGAAATTAGGAAACAATAGTAGAAAAATTGTAAAACATATTAGATAATTAGAATAAGTAGGATATTAAGTCTTCTAATAATTCATAAAAGGAAAAATAAAAAAAATTAGTGTCTTAATATTTTAAAAAAATCAGAAAATAAAAAAAATACATTGGGTCAATTGATTTGGGCCATGTGAGTTCGTAATTGAAGGCCCAAACACATTTGGGAACAGATCCGGTCCAGGGCCTTCACATTAGCAGGATCTCGGCCGTCCGTTGCCTCACATCCGACGGTTGAGAATATTGTTGGATTTCTTATTTGGTAATTAATACAGAGATTTGATCTAGACCGTCCGTTTAAGTTAATCCAACGGATGAAGCCTTTGGGTCTCGATTATAATGAGACTACGTCGTTTTAGTAACGTTAGCCTTGGCCGTTGATCTCCATCAAACGGACGGCCAAGATTGCCTCAATCTCCACGGCTATTTAAAGCTTGTGTCTGAATTTTTTGGCCATTTCTTCGTAAACCCTAACCTAGCCGCCTCTCTTTCTCTCCCGCCTTCGACTTCTTCTTCATCATGTTCACCAAGAAAACCTAGACGGCCATGGCGGCCACCACTCTCCACGGTGGTCGCC
>JASVEL010014150.1:0-118413 GCA_032618575.1 Nicotiana noctiflora
AGCCCGTTTTTCTCAAGATAGCTGTGGTGCTTGGCACCCGGTGAAGGATTTGTAGTCACACATGTTTAGGCGGGGAGTATTGTCAATTAAGCCGGAAAGCCATGCTACCGGTGCACTGACACTCCTCGACTCGAGTTGTCCGCTCGAGTTAAAGCCAGTCTAGACACCTTTTCCAACATGATGATGACTTAGAATAACAAAACCTTATGCCGGATCCCCGATAGGAACGTCTATTTGCATCATGTGCATATTTGACTTAGGAGGCTCAACACAGGGGTTGGGCCTGTCTAGGACAGGTGTACCTGAAACAAAAGACCAACTTGTTGCATCTTTGTCTGTGCATTTATTTGTTTCGATCTTACATGCCGGCCGGTTTGTTCTTAAAAAAGAGAGAGGTTAAGAAGTGGAAGATGTCAAGGTGAAAAATAAAAATAATTTTATGAAAAATGGTATGTTTTTCTTAGAAAATAATTTTTGAAAAAAAAATGAAAAAAAAATGAAAGAAAAAGAATCTCCGAATAAATTTTGTTAATTTTAAATAGTTAGTTTTCTTTAAAATTTTTCCTTTTTGAAAAATGCAAAAAATTCCAAATAAATTTTTTTAGTTCCGTAGAAAATAATTTTTGAAAACTGCAAAAAAAAATTGATTTTATTAAACATAGGTTAATTTCTTTGAAAATAATTTGTTTTAGAAATGCTGTTTAAAAATAGTTTGTTTTCTTTTCTTAAAATGATTTAGTTCTTTTATCCGAACTACGCGGGTCTGATTCTCACCGGATGTGAGATACGTAGGAAAACCTCATCGGTTTCGACCCAATTTTTTTCTAAAAAAAAATCAAAAAAAAAACAAAAAAAATCAAAAAATACTCTCATTTAGTTCCTTCATTAAAATCTTTCTTTAGAAAATTCAAAAGAAAAAGAGTAAAAGTAGTTCAAAAAAAAAATTAATTAAAAAAAATGATTTCGTTCTTTCTACTGCTTTTCATGAAATAAAAAAAATCAATAAAAATCAAAATTTAAAAATATGAATTTTACTCCAAAGCAAATAAATTTTTATTTTTAGAAGTCTTTCTATCAAAAAGCAAAACAAAAAGCAAAAAAAAAAAGCAAAAATATGAATATATTTTCCTTTTTTCTCTTAAATCATTTCTTTCAAGAATTAGTTGATTTACTCAATTCCCGAGTTTTCCGAACTACGCCCGGTCTGATTCATGCGGGGACATGATACGTAGGCAATCCACATAAGATTCGACCATCACAAAAAAAAAAAAAAAAAAAGAAAATTGATAAAGGGGAAAAGAAGAGCCAAAAAGGGAAATTGGTGCACCTAAGCAAGCCTATGTGGCATTAGGGTCAATTAAGACACCACGGCTGAATAAGCCAGTGTTTGTTGGACGTGTACCACAAAAGCTTAAGGACCGTTAAGAAGAAGATAATGAGGATTTCGTGACTGAAGAGGGTGAAAGAAAACATGAGGCAAAGCTCCGCGATACCCGCATGGTCGAGCCAGAGAAAGGGACTTTCACCGTTGAGATGGGATCAGACACTAAACTCCCAAACTGAAAGGCTAGGCCATTCCCGATCATGCGGAAGCCTAGTAAACTTGTCCTGTCGCATTTTTCTGCATCCAGAATTATTTTAGGGTGTAAATTGGATGTTTCTTTTAGTTTTTGTCTTTAAATTTCCGAATGTGAACCCTGTTTTTATCCTTTCGATTCCAAGAAATGAAATTAATATTTCATCGTCCATTTCCTTTTCTTTTATTATTTTCTTTATTTTTCTTTCATATTTTGGTTTAGTTTTCTTTTTCTCTTCTCTTTAGTTCAAATCATGCAGCTTTAAATCACATGACATGCTTGCGGACTTCATGCCTAGATCCTAAAACGCTGTCAGACTTCAGAATAATGAATCAAGAGTTGAAATGCACAAAAGTTTATTTTTGAGGAAATGAAACAATGAATTGGAATAACTGAAGAAAATTGGTTCCCATACAAAAAGGGTGTGTTGTATTGAGGGAATACCCGAGTAATTATCCCAACAAAGAATGACCCATGCTTGCTACAAGAAAGTGTGGCCCAGGAATCTCGAAATAGAACAACCGGCGTTAAGGCGTATTCCCCCGCATTACCAATAAACAAAAGGAAAAATTCGCTCCTAATTGGAAGTATCCATACATCATCCGGAAAATATCACTGAGAGGAACACTGTATCTCGGAGACATTGACGGAAATGATCTTGAAACAACAGTCAATACAGATGCAGCATAAAGGTACTATGTCAGAACTTCCTGCGGCGTTGGCTTTTGTATAATTGAGATGACGAAGGCTTTCTTTCTTGCTACCCCAAACACTATGAATCCTTTGTAAAACCCTTTGAGCCGGCTACCTTTCTTTGGCTACCCTCTTTGGAATCCAAACCAAATAAAAAAAAAACAAAAAAAAACAAAACAAAACAAAGTACCTGAACCACGTTCCGACTTGATTCCGAAAGGATACGTAGGCAACCTCTCCCCGAGGTTCAGAGTCACACCAAGCCAAAAATCCCAATTTCCTAAAAAAAAAAAAAAAAAAAAATTGAAACTGGGGCAGATGATATGACGGTTCAGTTTAAATCCGTCAAGATGGTTCTAGAGTTGTAATTCCATTCAAATTCCTTTTTATCCAAAAATCTTGTTCAAGTCCTTCAGATCAATTGGCAAAAGCAAGGAAGTGAAAATGTCATTGACGGAAATCTGACATAGCCTGAATTGAGAGAAACAAAATGAGAGAGTCTTATCGGTGAAAACCTTCGGGCACCATAAGGCGATGGCGATTGGAGAGGCTAAAAATGAGAGAGTCCGTTTAGTGAAAACTCGCAAAGAGCACTATCAGGCGACAATGAGAAGAGAAATGAGAGGGATCGATTGGCGGAAACCCGCAAAGGGCGCCACCGACCAAAAAGAAGACGGCCCTTCACTAATTAAAAGAATTTTGGCAAGGTTCCCTGGTTTTGAAATAGCGAATCAATGGGTTCATAAGAAGTTGGAAAGTTTATGTGGGTCAGGCGTCCAGTCCAAGAAGCATGTCATGTTCATTTAAAGTCAGCATGCATCCTAGATAAGTCCTTCTTTTCCCCGAAAGGGACGCTTCTCTTTAAACTCATTTTCTTGTTTTTTGTATAGTTATTCTTTGAATTCCTTTCGGTTTAATTTTAATTCTGAAACTATTACAAAGAAAAGCGGCAGGACCGGTTTTACAGGACTCCGTCTGGTTAAAAAAAAAAACAAAAAAAAAAGATTAAGAAAAAAAAAACTCAGCCTCAGTGGTGTACTGATACATTCCTCGATTTGATCGCAATGATCGATTGTTTCCAAAGGAACCGATGTTGGGAAGAAAATGGAAATCAAAGTCTAAGGTCTTAGAAGAAACGGAATGTGGCAGAAGGATAGAACCCACACAGAAAATCCTCGTGGAATCTCGAGGATGAACCCGGTCAGTTTGAAAAAAGTCACCCCCAAAGATAATTGGTAGCAAAGTTCTCAATGGAAATGGGGCAAGGATCAAGCAATGAAGATAATTAAGACCACAAAGTCAACCACTTTTTCAACTAATAAAATGTTCTTTGTTGAAAGCAGGTCTATTTAATTGTGCAAGAAGAAGGTACAACTCAAAGAAGTGAAATACTCAAGCATTGAAATGGCTTTGGAATAAGGAAAGCGCATAAAAGGTAAGTTTCTTTTCAAAAGCTTTATCTTATGCATTTGTTGATGATAAAAAAAAAAAAAGAGAAAATACCTAAAAGAAGGCCCAAAAGGAAGAATAAAAGAAAGGAAAATGAAAACTCCAAAAAGAGAATCAAATCATGTTAGTCCAATATCCGTTTGGACCCCGGTCAGAAAACCGAGGCTCTTTCCATTTTTGAATTCCGGCCAGAAAGTCGTGAAATTTTTATCCCCGGTCAGAAAACCGAGGATCTCCCAGTCAAAAAACTGCGGAGCCATTTACATTTACCTCGGCCAAAAAACCAAGGATCTGACGGCCAAAAAACCGTTAGATATTGTTTAAATTCCGGCCAGAAAGCCGCGAAACTTTTATTCCCGGTCAGAAAACCGAGGATCTCCCAGTCAGAAAACTGCGGAGCCATTTACTTTTACCCCGGCCAAAAAACCGAGGATCCGACGGCCAAAAACCGTTAGATATTGTTTGAATTCCGGCCAGAAAGCCGTTGAAACTTTTTTCCCGGTCAGAAAACCGAGGATCTCCCAGTCAGAAAACTGCGGAGCCATTTATTTTAGCCTCGGCCAAAAAACCGAGGGTCTTGCGGCCAAAAAATCGTTAGACATTGTTTGAATTCCGGCCGGAAAGCCGTGAAACTTTTATCCCCGGTCGGAAAACCGAGGATCTCCCAGTCACAAAACTGCGGAGCCATTTATTTTAACCCCGGCCAAAAAACCGCGGGTCTTGCGGCCAAAAAACCGTTAGACATTGTTTGAATTCCGGCCAGAAAGCCGTGAAACTTTTATCCCCGGTCAGAAAACCAAGGATCTCCCAGTCAGAAAATTGCGGAGCCATTTACTTTAACCCCGGCCAAAAAATCGAGGGTCTGACGGCCAAAAAAAAACCATTAGACATTGTTTGAATTCCGGCCAGAAAGCCGTGAACTTTTATCCCCGGTCAGAAAACCGAGGATCTCCCAGTCAAAAAACTGCGGAGCTATTTACTTTTACCCCGACCAAAAAACCGAGGATATGACGGCCAAAAAACCGTTAGATATTGTTTGAATTCCGGCCAGAAAGCCGTGAAACTTTTATCCCGGTCGAAAAACCGAGGATCTCCCAGTCAGAAAACTGCGGAGCCATTTACTTTTACCCCGGCCAAAAAACCGAGGATCCGACGGCCAAAAACCGTTAGATATTGTTTGAATTCCGGCCAGAAAGCCGTGAAACTTTTCTTCCCGGTCAAAAACCGAGGATCTCCCTAGTCGAAAACTGCGGAGCCATTTACTTTTACCCCGGCCAAAAAACCGAGGATCCGACGGCCAAAAACCGTTAGATATTGTTTGAATTCTCGCCGAAAGCCGTGAAACTTTTATCCCGGTCGAAAACCGAGGATCTCCCGATCAAAAAATTAGCGGAGCTATTTACTTTTACCCCGGCCAAAACACCGAGGATCCGACGGCCAAAAAACCGTTAGATATTGTTTGAATTCCGACCGGAAAGCCGTGAAACTTTTATCCCCGGTCAGAAAACCGAGGATCTCCCGATCAAAAAACTGCGGAGCCATTTACTTTTACCCTGGCCAAAAAATCGAGGATCCGACGGCCAAAAAACCGTTAGATATTGTTTGAATTCGACCGTAAAGCCGTGAAACTTTTATCCCGGTCGAAAACCGAGGATCTCCCGATCAAAAAATCGCGAGCTATTTACTTTTACCCCGCCAAAAAACCGAGGATCCGACGGCCAAAAACCGTTAGATATTGTTTGAATTCCGGCAAGAAAGCCGTGAAACTTTTATCCCCGGTCGAAAACCGAGGATCTCCCCAGTCAAAAAACTGCGAGCCATTTACTTTTACCCCCGTCACACCTCTTTTTTACCGCACCCGCGAGGATGCAAAGAGTTTTTCCAATTAAAGGACAATCGAGATGGGATTTATTTTAATTATTTCAGAGTCGCCACTTGGGAGATTTATGGTGTCCCAAGTCACCGGTTAAATCTCGAATCGAGGAAAAGAATGACTCTATTTAACAATCCGCGAACCAGAAATCCGGATAAGGAATTCTATTAACCCGGGAGAAGGTATTAGGCATTCCCGAATTCCGTGGTTCTAGCACGGTCGCTCAACTGTCATATTCGGCTTATTTATCTGATTTTTACAATTATATACTTAATGCAAATTAATATCCCTTTACCGCTTTTATTATTATTATTATTTACGAAAGAGAATGTTGCCTAAAAATATGTTTCGAATCACGTCACATGAAATGCACCCGGATCCTCGACACATTCTTATTCAACATTTTGGGATTTGGATTTGGGCCGCATGAAATGCACGCCCGTATTTAAGAAGGTAAAATTATTAAAATACGCGCCTAGAGCGATTACTTATTTACATTTTTTGAGAAGGCCAGGAAATTCGCTAAGAAACGGCACATCTCGAAATCTAAATATTTTACATATACATTTATGAGGGCCCCGCAATACATCTTGTCTAATATGGTATGCCACAAATTTATTCAATTAAATAAATTATGAATATTCATATTAAACTAGTTTGAAATTACGTGTCCCGCCTACGCCACGGGAACTATATCCGTGATTATGACAATTTATTTATTAATGCCCACATTAAACCAGTGAATCAAAGGGATTAACAATTCCAAATAAAATTTAAGCAATTGTTTCTTATGACATTGTTAACTCACAACCAAAACCAAGACAATTACTAGCACTAAATAAACTCACGAATTTTATATCTAAAATGGAATGTAGTACTATTGATTATCAACGTTTATATTTGTTGGTAGATATCAAACTTTGTATAGAGAAGGGTTAACAATATGAGGATCTTTCCAACAATGACAAACTATATTTCAATAAAAAAAAAATAAAGGTCAAACCACCCAGTAAAGCATCAATCAAGTAAACATAAAACAACAACCAAGTCAAATATGGGTACACATAAGCTTAAACAGCAAATTTAAGACTTGCTCCAAATTAAATTAACAGCATAGACAACATATTAAACGTGACAAATGAACACTTCAAATATGAAAAGAGATACCTGGTTGTGCAAGAATCACTGTAATGGATGCTTCGATTTATTCAATAATACGGCAGTTACACAGGCAAAAATGAAACCAAAGCTGTTGAAAACCGACTCTTCCCCGACGTGAAAATCAGCAGGTACACATGAATTCGACAACGAAAATTCGAACGAAGACAGCAACAAACTGCTACAGGGACTTGAACCAACGAACTCGACCTCGACTAGCACCTCCGAACTCACGCCGTAACAATAAAACTCAAGCAAAATTTCATAACTGGAACTAGGATATGCACGCGTGTGTGTGTAGTGAGGTGCGTCAATGGCTATTTTAGCTCGTTTTTGGCGAGCTGTTCCATCTGAAGCCCCAGAAGAAGAAGTAGTAGATGCAATAATATAGTTCCTCTTTTTCTTCTCGCCTGAGCCTTCTGTTTCGTTTTATTATTTTTTTTTTTTTTTTTTTTCCTTTTTGTTTTCTAACGTTTTCCTTTTTCAAAAAATCCATCCTAAGACTCCATCTTTTTTTCCTTTTGACCCATCCCTCACGTGAGTGTATTGTGTATTGTGTATTTGTTTTGTCCATTTTTTGTTTTTTTGTGTTTGTCTTTTTCTTTCTTCTCTCAATCACCATGTTATATTCTTTTTTCAATTCCCCCCCCCACTTTGCCGTGTTCCCTTCTTTGTCTTTTCTTTTTTTTTTTTTTTTTTTTATTCTTTTTATTTTTATTTTTTAATCATTCTCCCATCCCTCCCCCTTAATGTAGTGTCGGGTTATTACGGGCTATGTCCGAAAATTATAAAACCGGGTAGTTTGAACCCGAATATTATTCTTCGCCCGGAACCGAGAATGACGTTATTTAATTAATCCTAAGTAACCAAAATAACTATAAGACTAATAATTAAAACAAAGTTAATTTTTTTATATTTTTCAAGATTAAAGTTACCACCAAATACTAATTATATTATTTTTTTGTTTTGTAATTTTCGTTTTTTAATAAAAAAAATAAAAATATAAAGTACTATTTTTTTGTATTTTTCAAGTTTAAAATGACTACGAAACATTAATAAAACCATATTTTTGTTATTTTTCATTTTGAGGTAAAAATAAAGTAAAAGAGTCAAATTTAGCTAAAGTAGCTATATTAAAACTAAACTAAATATTTTACGCTTAAAATATAGAAAATCTCGGGGAGGGTCAAAAATCACGTGTTTACAGCTGCCCCTCTTTGACTGAAACCACAAAGAGTTTTCAGACAAAGAACGACTAGACAAGTGTTTTTGACCTGACCCTTATTGGGAGGGACTAAACTAAGAGAAGAAGAATGTGACCGAGCCCTTGTATCTGAGCTGCCTACATATCCTTGGCTATAAAGGAATCAGGCCACGTGTAGTTCGAAAGTGAGTGAGGAAGGGGTATACCGAGGTGGAGAGCCAGTCGAGGTGTCGTTCCGTCGAGGTTCCGTCCCATCGAAGTTCCGGTCCGTGGTCCTGCTATTACATCAAAAATCAAAACATGAGAAAGACTAACTAAGCCTATCAGCTACTAGTTACAAGATTCCTATCTATAAGTCGTCCGAAGCTTGATCTTGAGCATTGGTTGGTGCTTCATGCGGACTCTAAATTTGAACCTTGATACTTGCTAGTTGTAGGTACTAGTTCAATCTTCTTCGGCTTTCTGGATTAGGACCAGGTTTGCAGCTCTTGTGACCTCGGTCATGCCTTGAGCAAACCACATCTTTCCTCCACAACTGCACTTTGGATTCGCTTCTTCTTTTCTTTTTTCATTTCTTTTTCTTTATTGTGACTAACTTTTCTCGATCATCTCAGACCGTAGCTTCTGCTACTTCTAACCTGGATTGAATGCTGGGGATATTTTTTGTAACCCTCCGCTCTCCGGGCGGGATCCAACAATCAGAACAAACAAAACGAACGAACTTTCCTACCCAGCTTGCACTAGGAAGAGTTGTGAGTTGTTAGCAAAATTGTAAACCACTGATACTACTGATGCGGGCTCCCCGACTTCAACTATTACTTCAAAATAAAATCGCCACTCCATTCTCCGGGCGGGCTCCCCGACTTCAACTACTACTTCAAAATAAAATCGCCACTCCATTCTCTCCAGGCGGGCTCCCTGACTTCAACTACTACTTCAAAATAAAATCGCCACTCCATTCTCCAGGCGGGCTCCCTGACTTCAATTACTACTCAAAATTAAATCGCCACTCCATTCTCCAGGCGGGCTCCCTAACTTCAATTACAACTTCAACATAAAATCGCCATTCCATTCTTCAGGCGGGCTTCCTGACTTCAATTACAACTTCAAAATTAAATCGCCACTCCATTCTCCAGGCGGGCTCCCGACTTCAACAACATCTTTTGAAAATAAACGCCATTCCTCTCTTCAGGCGGGCTCCCTGACTTCAACAACATCTTTTGAAAATAAATTGCCATTCCTCTCTTCAGGCGGGCTCCTGACTTCAACAACATCTTTTGAAAATAAATCGCCATTCCTCTCTTCAGGCGGGCTCCCGACTTCAACAACATCTTTTGAAAATAAATCGCCATTCCTCTCTTCAGGCGGGCTCCTGACTTCAATCATCAACTCCGAAAATTAAACGGCGTTCTGCTTTTCTGGCGGGCTTCTGACTTTAACAACATCTTTTGAAAATAAACGCCATTCCTCTCTTCAGGCGGGCTCCTGACTTCAATCATCAACTTTTGAAAATAAATCGCCATTCCTCTCTTCGGGCGGGCTCCCGACTTCAACAACATCTTTTGAAAATAAACGCCATTCCTCTCTTCAGGCGGGCTCCTGACTTCAACAACATCTTTGAAAATAAACGCCATTCCTCTCTTCAGGCGGGCTCCTGACTTCAATCATCAACTTTTGAAAATAAATCGCCATTCCTCTCTTCGGGCGGGCTCCCGACTTCAACAACATCTTTTGAAAATAAACGCCATTCCTCTCTTCAGGCGGGCTCCTGACTTCAACAACATCTCACTAACTCCATCCTATCCATGTCGCCTTCCTTTGCTTCCTGCACCACTTTCTTCTTCCTGCATCGCTTCTTGGGCCATCCTTTCTTCCGAATTACCTTGTTTCAGAATTGCTTTCCTCCTGGGTCATGTTATTTTTCTCTTGACTGCTGGGGATATCTTTGGAACTAATTACTTACTTGTTGGGGTAATGCTGCTGGGGAAATCTTCTTTATTTCCTCTCTTCCTTCAAAACCTTTATTCTCTCCCGGGATCGCTGGGGATTGAAGTGTCATCAGCTGGGGATTAACCTGTCGGGGGATCCCCTTTCCTTCTTCCTCTTTCCAAACCTCCTTCGGGGCTCGCGCTTCGCTCCCTTGAAAAACTTGTAGGATATAATGCTGCCGGTGAAATCCCGAAATCAATGTTTCATTTTTCCGAGAACTGCTGGGGGTGATACCGGCCTCTTGCCTTTCTGAACGCAAGCTTCCTCGTTTTGTCCTGTCTGTTGGGGGTATAATTTCATCTATCACAGCTTGTTGTTTTCTTTCTTTCAAATCTGCTGGGATAACCGGGTTCAAAGATCATTTCCTCGCGTTATCTGGCTTCTTTCCCTAACCAAGTATTTGGTTTCGAGAAAATTTTCGCAACAGGAGAAAATTTTCTGCCCCAGTTTGAGAATCTTCTTCGTGGCATGCTTTGCTGTCGACAACCCCTTTTTTCCCTGTTTCAAATCAAAGAAAAATTGGTTAGTTTTAAAATGTGGTGGCTGGTTGTGGTGCTCCCGCTGGGGATTGTTCTCCTCCTCTTTCCCTGCTCTGTGTTTCATTATCAGAACTTGCTGGGGATGTTATTATTTTATTTGATGATACTCATGCTGGGGATGGGTTTTTCCATTTATCCCTTCCCCGTTCTGTGTTTCTCAACTTGCTGGGGGTTATTTTGTTAAAGATGAGCTTTCCTTTCTTCCTTTACCACTCTGTGTTGTCCGACCACCTCGAAACTTGCTGAAGATAACACTGCCGGTGGATTTTCATTTCCTCAAAATTGGTGTTTCATTCTTCTTGAAGGCTGTTGAGGATGACACTGGTTCGAAGACCATTTCTCTTAAGACTTTCTTTCTTCCCCAAGTGGGTATTGACTTCCAGAAAATTTTCAAACTGAAAAGAAAATTTTCTGCCCCAGTTTAATAATCTTCTTTGCACCATACTTCTCTGCCGTCAATGGCATTTCCTTGCCTTGCATAATAATTGGAAAGTTGGTGGCAAGTTTTGAAGTCATTTCTCACTATGTTTTGACTAGACTGACTTTGATGGAGAATTTTGACAAAAGGAGAAAGATAAAAAGAAACAACAAATAGAAGACAAGGAGGACTGACTCTCTAACCAGAAACAACTATAAAAACTTATCAAACGCGGATACCAACTCTACTGGTCATGACATGCACATATAGCCTATCCTCCGTCGTTAATTTCCTTTCACGATTTCTGTCTCGTGATTTCCATCTGATTATCACATTTATTCGACTTGTAGTGCCCGAAGGGTTTTCACTTTCAAGCCTCTCTCATTTTGATTTTCTCTCAGCTTTCGTCGTCTTATGGTGCCTGTGAAGGTTTTCACCGGTAAGACTCTCTCATTTGTATCACTTTTAGCTGGGGATTGGTGGTGTTACTGCTAAGACTCTCTCGTATTTCCTTTCTGCTGAGAATCAATGTCTTTTCTGCTGAGAATCAACGTGTTATGTTATGATAGGACTCTATCCCTCGCCTGACGTGGCATCTTTTGAAGACTGATCGGAAGGTCTTTCTTTGGACCGTAATGTGGGATTTGGATAGGGCTAGAAAGAAAGGGTATTGAAGGCTCAAAACAAAATCAATTTTGGGTTCAACATTTACAACCTTCGGACCTAAATTTATTTACAATAAACACAATTTTTCTTTGCCCCAGTTTTTTTTTTTTTTTTACTTGGGGATTTTTATTTCTTTATTTACACTATGACCGAGCCGTGAAGCGCCTACGTATCCTCTTTAAGGAATCAGGTCAAACGTAGTTCCCAATTCCTCTTTTTCAAGTTTTTTTTTTTTTTTTTTTTTTTCACATTTTTCTTTTTCTTTTCTTTATCTCTTTTTGTTGTTTTCTTTTTCTTTACTTTTCTTTATCCCTTTCTTCTTTTGCCTTTCAAACTTGTGTTTCTAGTCTTTGCAACTAATTCCGAAGGAGGGGATGAAAGAATTTAAAATAAGGCTCAAAGGGTTGACGATGGATAAAGTGTTTAGATAGCGGAACAATATGCCTTCGTCATTCCAATCTTCAAAACATGCCAAGTGTAAACAACACAATTAACATTCGTCATATCTTTAAAGCACAGTTGGACAACACTCTCATTTTCATTATTGTGAATGACCCCACGTCGATTTGGCCAGCTTGCCTTTAACTGTTTCCTTTTTAGTTGCCCCGGTTTCACATGACTCGAGATCCAAATAATCTCAAATTGTTTTTATTTCCTTTAAATGACCCGATCATCTTCCAATTGCTTCATGATTAACTTTTAGAATTAAGCCACAATTATGTGTGCGCATGTCATGTCACTAGATTCGGCGTTTGAGCACAAGACAAATCTAAAGGGTAAACAGAACTAAACAGATAAAATGACCGGAAGTAACAAAAGACCGAAAGCTTCATTAAACTAATGACGAAATGGTTCAATGATAAAACAAGCAAAACAAACTAGAGTACAGCCCTGAAACAAAACTGGGCAGGACCAAAGCAAACCGCTAGGACAAAAGGGTTTGACCACAAGAAAACCCTGAAAATAACTCGGACAACAAAAATGACCACAAAAACGAACCACCAAAGCTCCATCTAGCTGACCGAAAGATGGAGTATCTTCCCAATTTCCAAGCACAACATTTTAGCCACTAAGTTCTGCATCAATATTGCCAAGGCTGCCATCTGCTTCAACATTTTTAGCTCCAGTCGGTACACCCCCCAGGGGATTTGTGTGCCCCATGTCATCATCATCGACCACAATCAACCACCCTTTTTGAATCATTCTTTCTATTTCCTTTTTCAAGGTACGGCAACTCTCAATATCGTGCCCTCTAACATTGGAATGGTATGCACATCGTGCAGTAGGATCGAAGCTTCTTGCACGTGGATCGGGAGTGTATTCGGGGAGCGGCGTAATCAGGCCGACATGCTTTAACCTTTCAAACAGGCTTGCGTAGGATTCTCCGATGGGGGTAAGAGCCTTTTCTCGCTTCAGCAACCTCTCCTCCCTAAACGCCTTATTTGGCTTGAAACCTGACCCAGGGGGTTTCCGGTATGTTCGTGGGGGTTGGTAGGCTTTTTGTGGAGCTGGGTACCTGGAAGGTGAAGTACGATTTTGGTTGTCCCGGGGAGAGTAGTGGTGTTGGGGACGGGAGTAGCGTTGTGAAAACATAGTTGGGGGACGAGTAATTGAGTTACTCGAATGGCTGGAGAAGTTGTGATAGGCGGGTATATATGGAGAGTGCGGGAGATCATCCGGCATCGGGTTCATGGTACGGGTAAGGACAGAGTCCAGGAAGCTAGGTGGTGGCGGAGGTGGTGCTTTTCCATCCATCCACGCCCGATACATATCAGCCACGTGTTGTCTCAATATCTTGACCTCCTCTACTAACCCGTGGTTCCGTTCAACCAGCTGTTGTCGGGTATCGGTATCAACCCACTCAGTCTTGAGATTATCTGCCATTGTCCTCTGACTTCGTCTTACGGGGAAGAGTTATTTCAGAACCACAACCAACCACCTTTCTGGAAATGGACACAACAAAACAAAGCCAGCATGTCAGCATTAAGGTATCCCGCTTATTGATCATTCAAATGGTCGAATCCTATGTGGATTGCCTACGTATCATGACCCCGCATGAATCAGACCGAGCGTAGTTCTTGCAAATTAATGCAAGAAATAAAGAGATGATTATTTGATTTTTTTTTTGATTTTTTTTTTTGAAGGGAAATTATAGAAGCCGACTCCAACTACAAACTTGTGTAGGAGATTTCTACAAGAAAAAGAATATTTTTTTTGGTGTCAGTTATGACTATTTCTACAAAATTGGCCACATAATGGCTTATTTGACAAAATGACTATTTTTGCAAAATTTATTTAAGAAAGATAAACTTGAAATTTTTTTTTTATCTTGTGGCTCATGGGGCATCGTTCGGCATCACCATAAACCAACACAAGACTATTTTTCATAAATTGGCCATGTAATGGCTTATTTAGACAAAGTGGCTCTTTTTGCAAAATTTTATTTAAGAAGATGCCAATTCAAAATTTTTTATCCCGGGGCCTATGGGGCATCGTTCAGCCCGACACAGGCCGACACAAGACTGAGGAAGTTAAAATGCAAAAAATGTGGCTATTTCAGCAAAACGCCGGCCATGTAATGGCTTATTTGACAAAGTGGTTATTTTTGTAAAGTTGAGTGATGACTCAAAACTTGATTTTTTGCGGATACATCCTTTCGCATTTTCGCGAGGGAATATTTCAAGGCTGTGTCCAAAATTAAAAAAAATCCAAAGTGGCTATTCTTGCAAAAACAACCTTCCGGCGTCTTTTGAGGGACGTTCGGCTTATTTTAAGCAAGAATAGCATCACCCGACTTATTTATAACAAAATCAAAAATTTGACATTTTTTTGGTTATTTTTGCAAACGGGGTGTGAACCCGAACTTGATTTTCGCGGCTATGGCCTTGCAACATTTCCACAAGGAATATTTCAAGGCTGTGCTAGCAAATTATTAAAAATGATTCAAAGTGGCTATTTTTGCAAAAACGGCCTTCCGGCGTCCTTTCGGAACATTCGGCTATTTTCAAAAACAGCGTCACTTCGATTTATTGACAAAATTAAACACACACATTTTTTTTGATTTTTTATATATTTTTTTTATTTTTTGCAAACGGGGTGTGAATCCGAACTTGATTTTGCGGCTATGGCCTTTCAACATTTTCGCGAGGGAATATTTCAAGGTTGTGCCCAAAAATTGTTTATAAAGATTCAAAGTGGCTATTTTTGCAAAAACAGCCTTCCGGCGTCCTTTCGGAACATTCGGCTATTTGCGAAAACGGCATCACTTTGATTTTATTGACAAAATTAAACACACATTTTTTTTATTTTTAAAAGGGGTGGTTGAACCCGATGAGGGTTGCCTACGTATCTCACCTAGTGGCGAGAATCAAACCTGCGTAGTTCGGTCAAACAAACTACATCTTTAAAGGAAACAAACTATTTATTATTTTTTCGCACATTTTTTTTTTTTAAAGTTTAAAACAAATTTTTTCTCTTTTTTTTTTTTAGTAAAAAAAAACTATTTTGAAATCACATATTTTTTTTATTTTACAACTAACGTTTTTTTTTCTTTTTAAGTAAGTAAAAAAAACACACATTTTTTTTTTTTTTTTTTTTAATCTCTAAAGCCGGTCAGCATGCAAGTCTATAACAGATAAATGCGCAAGACAAACAGGATGCAGCAGGATAGTCTGTTCATTTCAGGTCACCTGTCCTAGACGGACCCAACCCCCGTGTTGAGTCCCCTAAGCCAAATGCGACATGATGCAAATAAACGTTTCCTACTAGGGATCCGGCATGAAGCTTTGTTATTCTAGGTTTAAAAACCCGGGTTTATCTGTTCTAGACTTGGCTTACCCGAGCGGACAGCTCGAGCCGAGGAGGAGGCAGCAACCCGGGAATACAGAAGCTTCACCGGTTTTGCAACTTATCCAAACCTCGTTCTAAAATGGGAATCGGACACTATACAGAAAAGAAGTCACACGAAGTGCACCCTTCTTCATGATTTAGAAGACTCAGAGAGGAGATTGGTTCCGGCACAATTTATATGTACAGTTCACAAAATATCAAAGCAATAAAAACAACATTTTGCACATTGATGCCAACATGTAAAAGAATCAGATAATAAAATATGCCAAATACAACAGTTATTCCGAGCTCGAATTCTAAAGATATCCCCAGCAGAGTCGCCAGAGCTGTCACACCTCTTTTTACCGCACCCGCGAGGATGCAAAGAGTTTTTCCAATTAAAGGACAATCGAGATGGGATTTGTTTTAATTATTTCATAGTCGCCACTTGGGAGATTTATGGTGTCCCAAGTCACCGGTTAAATCCCGAATCGAGGAAAAGAATGACTCTATTTAACAGTCCGCGAACCAGAAATCCGGATAAGGAATTCTATTAACCCGGGAGAAGGTATTAGGCATTCCCGAATTCCGTGGTTCTAGCACGGTCGCTCAACTGTCATATTCGGCTTATTTATCTGATTTTTACAATTATATACTTAATGCAAATTAATATCCCTTTACCGCTTTTATTATTATTATTATTTACGAAAGAGAATGTTGCCTAAAAATATGTTTCGAATCACGTCACATGAAATGCACCCGGATCCTCGACACATTCTTATTCAACATTTTGGGATTTGGATTTGGGCCGCATGAAATGCACGCCCGTATTTAAGAAGGTAAAATTATTAAAATACACGCCTAGAGCGATTACTTATTTACATTTTTTGAGAAGGCCAGGAAATTCGCTAAGAAACGGCACATCTCGAAATCTAAATATTTTACATATACATTTATGAGGGCCCTGCAATACATCTTGTCTAATATGGTATGCCACAAATTTATTCAATTAAATAAATTATGAATATTCATATTAAACTAGTTTGAAATTACGTGTCCCGCCTACGCCACGGGAACTATATCCGTGATTATGACAATTTATTTATTAATGCCCACATTAAACCAGTGAATCAAAGGGATTAACAATTCCAAATAAAATTTAAGCAATTGTTTCTTATGACATTGTTAACTCACAACCAAAACCAAGACAATTACTAGCACTAAATAAACTCACGAATTTTATATCTAAAATGGAATGTAGTACTATTGATTATCAACGTTTATATTTGTTGGTAGATATCAAACTTTGTATAGAGAAGGGTTAACAATATGAGGATCTTTCCAACAATGACAAACTATATTTCAATAAAAAAAAAATAAAGGTCAAACCACCCAGTAAAGCATCAATCAAGTAAACATAAAACAACAACCAAGTCAAATATGGGTACACATAAGCTTAAACAGCAAATTTAAGACTTGCTCCAAATTAAATTAACAGCATAGACAACATATTAAACGTGACAAATGAACACTTCAAATATGAAAAGAGATACCTGGTTGTGCAAGAATCACTGTAATGGATGCTTCGATTTATTCAATAATACGGCAGTTACACAGGCAAAAATGAAACCAAAGCTGTTGAAAACCGACTCTTCCCCGACGTGAAAATCAGCAGGTACACATGAATTCGACAACGAAAATTCGAACGAAGACAGCAACAAATCGCTACAGGGACTTGAACCAACGAACTCGACCTCGACTAGCACCTCCGAACTCACGCCGTAACAATAAAACTCAAGCAAAATTTCATAACTGGAACTAGGATATGCACGCGTGTGTGTGTAGTGAGGTGCGTCAATGGCTATTTTAGCTCGTTTTTGGCGAGCTGTTCCATCTGAAGCCCCAGAAGAAGAAGTAGTAGATGCAATAATATAGTTCCTCTTTTTCTTCTCGCCTGAGCCTTCTGTTTCGTTTTATTATTTTTTTTTTTTTTTTTTTTTCCTTTTTGTTTTCTAACGTTTTCCTTTTTCAAAAAATCCATCCTAAGACTCCATCTTTTTTTCCTTTTGACCCATCCCTCACGTGAGTGTATTGTGTATTGTGTATTTGTTTTGTCCATTTTTTGTTTTTTTGTGTTTGTCTTTTTCTTTCTTCTCTCAATCACCATGTTATATTCTTTTTTCAATTCCCCCCCCCCCCACTTTGCCGTGTTCCCCCCTATTGTCTTTTTTGTCTTTTCTTTTTTTGTTTTTTTATTCTCTTTTTATTTTTTAATCATTCTCCCATCCCTCCCCTTAGTGTAGTGTCGGGTTATTACGGGCTATGTCCGAAAATTATAAAACCGGGTAGTTTGAACCCGAATATTATTCTTCGCCCGGAACCGAGAATGACGTTATTTAATTAATCCTAAGTAACCAAAATAACTATAAGACTAATAATTAAAACAAAGTTAATTTTTTTATATTTTTCAAGATTAAAGTTACCACCAAATACTAATTATATTATTTTTTTGTTTTGTAATTTTCGTTTTTTTAATAAAAAAAATAAAAATATAAAGTACTATTTTTTTGTATTTTTCAAGTTTAAAATGACTACGAAACATTAATAAAACCATATTTTTGTTATTTTTCATTTTGAGGTAAAAATAAAGTAAAAGAGTCAAATTTAGCTAAAGTAGCTATATTAAAACTAAACTAAATATTTTACGCTTAAAATATAGAAAATCTCGGGGAGGGTCAAAAATCACGTGTTTACAACCCCGGCCAAAAAACCGAGGATCTAACGGCCAAAAAACCGTTAGATATTGTTTGAATTCCGACCAGAAAGCCGTGAAACTTTTATCCCCGGTCAGAAAACCGAGGATCTCCCAGTCAAAAAAACTGCGGAGCCATTTACTTTTACCCCGGCCAAAAAACCGAGGATCTGACGGCCAAAAACCGTTAGATATTGTTTGAATTCCGGCCGGAAAGCCGCGAAACTTTTATCCCCGGTCAGAAAACCGAGGATCTCCCAGTCGAAAACTGCGGAGCCATTTACTTTTACCCCGGCCAAAAAACCGAGGATCCGACGGCCAAAAAACCGTTAGATATTGTTTGAATTCCGGCCGGAAAGCCGCGAAACTTTTATCCCCGGTCAAAAACCGAGGATCTCCCAGTCAGAAAACTGCGGAGCCATTTATTTTAACCCCGGCCAAAAAACCGAGGTCTAGCGGCCAAAAACCGTTAGACATTGTTTGAATTCCGGCCAGAAAGCCGTGAAACTCTTCTTCAAAATCCCGGCCGGAAAGCCGTGGAACGTTTATTTGTGAAATTGTGATTTTCTTACCCAATACCAAAGAGTCTTTTAATCGCTCTATGTGTCACAACTAACTCACGAAATTTTCCTAGCAAAACTGGGGCAGAAAAATTTCGTTCGTTTGTTTGTTTTGTTGTCTAAATAGGTTTGATCTCGGGATGTAAGGATCGAGATAACCTACAAATGGAACATCAATCCAGAGTGAAGAAAAGAAGAAAAGAACCAAAAGAAAGAGTTCAAATGTTGGAGTAAACAAAGGCACGGATTGCTCAGAAGATGATTGAAGTAACAAGCTCCGCCGACTCTGTTTCACTCAATGTTACAGAAAATAAACAAGAACGTACAGTTTGTTGAGCATCAAGATTCAGATCGAGGTCTACAGCAAATCAGTTAAGATTCAAGATCAAGTTTTCAAGAGAATCATAGATAGGAATCTTGTATGTCACACCTCTTTTTTACGCACCCGCAAGGATGCAAAGAGCTTTTCCAATTAAAGGACAATCGAGATGGGATTTATTTTAATTATTTCAGAGTCGCCACTTGGGAGATTTATGGTGTCCCAAGTCACCGGTTAAATCCCGAATCGAGGAAAAGAATGACTCTATTCAACAGTCCGCGAACCAGAAATCCGGATAAGGAATTCTATTAACCCGGGAGAAGGTATTAGGCATTCCCGAATTCCGTGGTTCTAGCACGGTCGCTCAACTGTCGTGTTTGGCTTATCTATCTGCTTTTTACAATTATGTACTTAGTACAAGTTAATATCCCTTTACCGCTTTTATTATTGGTTATGATTTACGAAAGAGAAAGTTGCTTGAAAATATGCCTTCGAATCACGTCACATGAAATGCACCCGGATCCTCGACATATTCTTGTTCAACATTTCGGGGTTTGGATTTGGGTCGCATGAAATGCACACCCGTATTTAAGAAGGTAGGACCAAAATATGCGCCCGGATCGACTACTTATTTACACTGTTGAGAAGGGCGTGATATTCGTTAAGGAACGACGCATCTCAAAACCTAAGTATTTTATATGTACATTTATGAAGGCTATGCGATTAGTGTGACTATTGGGCGAGGCGCACCTTTGATTCAAATCTAAAGCGAACTACATCCCACTGTATTTTACTTAGGAGTTGATTCCAAATTATTTAAAACTTGCTACGAACCACACCACATGAAATGCGCCTGTGGTTCCTGACACGCTTTGTTTACTCTTGCCCGAAATTGGGGTCGGGTCACATGAAATGCACCCCCGACCCCTTTCACTTAACTATGTCATTCAGTTGAGTGAGTAGACAATCACGAATCCTAATTAGTAATCAACGAATTCTTTGCTGAAAGTGAATGTGCCTAAGTATTAATGACATTTTCCGCTTCTACCTTTTGCTGTAACATATCATGGCTCTTGGCTTTTGCAGTTTATCTACACTAAATAAAACCATGTATTGAATGTATTATATATGAAATCGAGATAGGATCATTAGCTTTGTGAATTCATTCCTAAGTGTAACCCCATAATCAACTTCGAAGGCGTAAGCCGAGACTAAACTAACTCTATAAGCACTAACATTGACCAACCAGAATTTATTATCTAATTAGGCAATAGCACAAAGCTTCTACCATTAACCGACCATTACCAAATATTGCAATTACATGTAACAACTAATATCTGAAACAATCCGAGAGTCTATAGATAGTTAAAAAAAAAAAAAACAGTCCAGCAACACATCTAATGCGAAAGTGCAGGTTCAGTAGAGTAAGTATATCAAAACAGCTTCATTTCATAGCCTAATCACTTGAGGTTACAAGGGTAGTGTACCTGGAAATCAACAAGCAAGAGACTAGAGATCAGTGGAGTTGGTGATGCAAGGTAAACAGCAGGCCAACAACAACAAGTGTCACAGCAACAACCGACCAGTAGACACTTGGTAAAGAAAACCAGTAGACTCTCAACCAAAACCAAACAGCAACAATTCAAAACTCAAGCCGAGGTAACAATACGAGCTGACTCAACAGTCCAGTGGCAGTTACCAATGGCAGTAGCACAGTGACAACAACAACACAAGAACAAACAGTTAGTTGCTGCCACAATATGCCAAGAGCCACAACCCTGGATCAGCAGTAACAACAAACTGACCAACAGCAACCAATAAACCAAGTAACAACAACTCAAACACAGCAGCAACAATCCAACACAGCAACAAATCTGGACCAGCCTCAACAATAATCAACCAACAGCCACAAACACTCAATACGCACGACCAACAGCAACCAAACGAGCACTGCCACCAACCGCAAGACACAACCACAACACACGAAACAGTAACCTAAAGAAACCGATGAAACAGTAGCCTCTCTCAGCTCTTTCTATCTATCTCTTTTATGGTTTTCAAGAATGGATCTTTTGCTGCTTATATTTCTCTAAGTACTCTCCAGTTATGACTGTGTTTTTGCTCTCCAGGTACTCCAGTTATGACTGTCTGAATCTCCCTTTTTTAGGTATCAATGCCTATCTATTTATAACCAAAAACAACACCTAGGGCACCCAGATTCTGCAGAACAACCCCTTGCCCATCCTCCTTCTGTCCAACCCACTAAACCATGTCTAAGTATGGGGTTTTCATAATTAAAAATTGGTAAGTGCAGGGCACTGGTGGGCTGCTCTGCTGTGACAGTGGATTCCACTGACTAGCCTCATGTGCAGGGCACCAAATACTCTAAGTGTTGAACCCCGATTCCCTAGTTAGCTAATTTGAATCATAACTTCATCTTCAGATCAATCAAACAGTCCTACTCAATCCAGGGATGCTGATTATTGTATGGTAATTCAAATAACTCAACCTATGCAATTAGAAGACGACCTCTAATCAACTACAACACATAGCAATGACAACCAATTTAAACTGTTAAAACAGTGACTTCAACGAATCTCGGCCAATGCCGGACATATGCGAAGTTAACTATTCGACGACGCTAATCGACGCGAGTTCGTCTTCTATAACTAGCTTATTTGGTTAAACAAATCAGAAACCACAAATTGACCAAATAAAGGTCTTTGGAGATGAAGCATCAAAGCAGAAAATTAAAAGAGGAAACGAAGGCCAAGCAATTCACGTGATTAACACATTGAGTATGAAGACAGAAAAATAGAAATACCATATAAGACGAACTCAAAGCTCGAACGCCCCGGACCAATCTCGGATTTGGCTCACATTTGGATTTTGGAGTCTAAAGGAACTTAATCGAAATGTTTTCAAAATGAAAACATCTCCACTAAGGTCTATTAGACCCCAATTCGTCTTGATTTTGGACCCCGAATCTCTAATTAGATTTCTAGGGTTCTTGGGCTCGGATTTGGGGCTTTTGGGATTCCGGCAAGATTCGAACCAAACCAATGTTAGTGGGAGTGTGGGGGAAGTGTAAGGAAGCTGTGGTGTGATTTTGAAGTGGTTTGGCGTAGTTTGGGTTTTGACTCGAATCTTTGAATGAAGATTCGAGCCGTTTGGTGGTGATTCGAGGTTAGCGAAGGCTGGGTTCGTAACGGGTGAGGTGAGGGGAAGATTTTGGCATTGGTTTGGTGGCCATTGGCCTACCGGAACCGCCGTGAGGCGATTTCCGGCAGGCGGCGCAATGGCGGCGGACGGCGGAGAGAAGCCTGGTCTCTGAGGACCTTTGGGAGATGAAGGGAGAGGGGGTGTCACGACCCGGATTTTCCCCCAACATCGGGATCGTGATGGCGCCTACTCGTGGTAGCTAGGCAAGCCACTATATTCATACTATCCTGTTTTTAACAAAATTTTAATTAAATAAATGCGGAATAACAAATCACACGGTGAAAATCATACCTGAAATCCTCTACCCAAGACGTGGAGTCACCAACTCACAAACTACTATGGAATACTACACATAAAAGTCCGAAGGAAATATAACATAATTCTGTTAGTCTCGGAACAATGAGACTACAGCTATTAACATAAATAAAGAAAGAGACGCCGGGCCTGCGGACGTCTGCAAGCTACCTCGGTCTCAAATGTGATCAACTCCCACGCAATCTATTTACTGCTGCTGCTGCTCCTGATCGTAACCTGGACCTGTGCAAAAACGCACGGAAGTGTAGCATCAGCACAACCGACCCCATGTGCTGGTAAGTGCCTGGCCTATCCCGGCGAAGTAGTGACAAGCCTAGGACCAGACACCCACATAACCTGTGCAATTCAATATATATATATATGTGTACCACAAAATAACAAGAAATAATCAAGTATTAACACAATAAGGAATATCTTAAAGAATTCAACAATTAACCACAGTTAATAATTTCACAAGGAAAAACAAAGTGTAATGTAAACACAAGTAATATCAATTGAAGAAATAGCAGACAGTTGCACGGCATCACCCTTCGTGCTTTTACTCTCATCCTCACCAAATAAGCAAATAAAGTACACGGCATCACCCTTCGTGCTTTTACTCTCATCCTCACATCCATGGTACGGCATGATCCTTCGTACATGGTTCAATAATAGGGCACGGCATGATCCTTCGTGCATAAATAAATAAATAAACATGGCACGGCATCACCCTTCGTGCATTATCACTCTTCCTCACCCAAATAACAATCAAATAAGTTCACAAGGAAAACAAGGTATAATGGAAACACAAGTAATATCAAGTCAAGAAATGGCAACCAATTGCACGGCATCACCCAAATAAAATATAATGGAAAAACAAGTAATATTAAGTCAAGGAATAGCAAACAATTGCACGGCATCACCCAAATAAAATATAATGGAAAAACAAGTAATATCAAGTCAAGGAATAGCAAACAATTGCACGGCATCACCCTTCGTGCTTTTACTCTCATCCTCACCAAATAAACAAATAAAGTACACGGCATCACCCTTCGTGCTTTTACTCTCATCCTCACATCCATAGTACGGCATGATCCTTCGTACATGGTTCAATAACAGGACACGGCATGATCCTTCGTGCATAATCAATAAATAAACATGGCACGGCATTAACCTTCGTGCATAAATAAATAAACATGGCACGGCATCACCCTTCGTGCATTATCACTCTTCCTCACCCAAATAACAATCACGGTTAAGGGCAGAGAAAGAAACAGCAATTCATAAATCGTCCCATCAAGGGCAATCAATAATTATCTTCACAACAAATCCCAACAAGGGAGAACAATAACAATTCACCTGTAATATATCTCAAAATATCATTTTCCAACGACTCACGGTCATACTAGACGCCAGTGTATGGATGCTCGTCACCACAGCCCATACACCGCACTCGATCACATAACACATAGCACATAATCCTATTCCCTCAAGCTAGGATAGAACAAACACTTACCTCGAATACTTATGAACAATCCAATCCGTGGAAATGTCTTTTCTTTCAATTTGGCTCCAATCCAACCGTATCTATACACAATTGATTTAATATCATCAATTCTACTCCACAAACTAATTCTTAATACCAAATAACACTTTTACAACATTCTGCCATGAATAGTAAATTTCAACCCCGGGCCCACATGATCGGAATTCGGGGTTAGGACCAAAATCCGGTTACCCATCCCCCCACGAGTTCATGTATATAATTTGTTTCAAAATCGGACCTCAATTCGAGGTCCAATTCCCAATTTATGAAAAACCCTATTTTCTAACAAAAACAAGAATTTTACCATGAAAACATTTGATTTCTAATGAAAAACATGTTTAATGATGTTAGGAATTGAAAGAATTAAGTAAAAAGTGACTTACAATCGTTTTGGTGAAGAAGAAATCCTTGAAGAGTCGCAAATGGGTGTTTTGGTTTTGTGAAAAAATGAAGAAATGACTGAAATTCGTGTTTTTCAGGTCTCTGTGTTCGCATTTGCGAACATGGGTTCGCAATTGCGAACCCCGACCAATTTCTGGAGTTTGAAAAATAAGCTAAGGGTGGGAAGTTCGCATTTGCGACAAAAGGTTCGCATTTGCGAACAAGGCTCTTCGCATTTGCGAAGAAATCTTCGCATTTGCGAAGCTTGGCTGGGCAGGCATCCTTCGCATTTGCGAAGAAAGCTTCGCATTTGCGAAGCCTGGCTGGGCAGGCATCCTTCGCATTTGCGAAGAAAGCTTCGCATTTGCGAAGCATGGCTGGGCAGGCTCCTTCGCATTTGCGATCAGGGGTTCGCATTTGCGAACCCTGCCTTGGTCCGTCACCTTCGCAATTGCGAGAAATTCTTCGCAATTGCGAAGCCAACAGCTGGGTGAAAAAAACCAGCAGTTCAAAATTCAGATTTTCATCCAACGGCCTATCAAATCTTTACCCGAGCCCCCGGGCTCCAAACCAAACATGTACACAACCTCTAAAACACATTATGGACTTGTTCGTGCGATCATATCGCCAATATCACTTCGTTTCAATCAAATCAAGCCCCAAACTCATGGTTTTCATAGTTTTGATTTTCAAAACTTCTTAACTTGGAACTCAAGGTCCAAAACATCTCAAACGACATCCAAATGTCACCAAACTTTACAGAAATCACATATATAATATTTAAGACTTGTACCGGGCGTCGGAACCAAAATACGAGCCCGATACCAATGTCTATCAATTTATTTCCTTTAATAATTGTATCAAAAACAATTTCACATAAAAATTCATAACTTGGGCTCTAGGCCTCGAATTCGACTCCGGACACATGTCCAAGTCCCATATTTTCCTACGGACCTCTCGGGACCATCCAATCTCGGGTCCGGATCCGTTTACCGAAAATGTTGACCGAAGTCAACCATATCAATATTAATATCATTTTTATCCATATTTCTCATAAAATTCATATTTTCTATCACAAAATCTTTCCGGCTACATGCTCGGATCGTGCACGTAAATCGAGGCAACATAGAATGAGGTTTACAAGGCCTCGAAGCTCGAAATTATTAATAAAATAAGTGATGACCCTTTGGGTCGTCACAATCTCCACCTCTAAAACAACCGTTCGTCCTCGAACGGACAAAAGAAAGAAGTACCGAGTCAGGAAACAAGTGTGGGTAACGGCTCCGCATATCAGACTCGGACTCCCAGGTCGATGCCTCAGGAGGCTGACCTCTCCACTGAACACGCACTGACGGATAACTCTTCGACCTCAGCTGTCGAACTTGCCGGTCTAGAATAGCCACCGGCTCTTCCTCGTAGGATAGATCATTGTCCAATTGGACAGTACTGAAGTCTAACACATGTGTGGGATCACCGTGGTATCTCCGAAGCATAGATACGTGAAAAACTGGATGCACGGCTGATAAGCTAGGCGGCAAAGCTAATCTGTAAGCCACCCCTCCCACTCTGTCTAGAATCTCAAATGGGCCAATATACCTAGGGCTGAGCTTGCCCTTCTTCCCAAACCTCATCACGCCCTTCATAGGCGACACTCGGAGCAATACTCGCTCCCCAATCATGAAAGTTATATCTCGAACCTTGCGATCTGCATAGCTCTTTTGTCTAGACTGAGCTGTGCGAACCCTATCTTGAATAACCTTGACCTTATCTAAGGCCTCCTGAACTAAGTCTGTACCCAACAACCGAGCCTCTCCCGGTTCAAACCATCCAACTGGTGATCGACATCGCCTACCAATAGTGTTGCCGTAAGTCCTGGTACATCTTCGCGGCGCCTGGATGAATAGAATACCGCAAACTGTGGGCCCCTGCTAAGATCAACTTTCGAATCCCTTTGACATTGGGCACACAAACTCGACCCTGCAATTTCAATACTCCATCATCATCTAGATTCACCTGTGTGGCACCTCTCCGCTGTACTGTATCTCTCAACTCACGCAAATGAGGATCATCAAATTGCCTCTCACGGATACGCTCTAATAAAGAAGGACGAGCGACCGTGCAGGCTAACACTCTGCTAGGCTCAGAAATGTCTAATCTCACGAACCGGTTGGCTAAGGCCTGGACATCTAGAGCTAATGGTCTCTGACTGACTGGAATATAAACAAGACTGCCCATACTGGCTGACTTCCTACTCAAAGCGTCAGTCACCACGTTTGCTTTTTCCCCGATGATATAAAAAGGTAACATCATAATCTTTCTGCAATACCAGCCACCTTCTCTGCCTCAAATTCAACTCTTTTGTTTAAACAAATACTGAAGACTCTTATGATCGGTGTATACTTCACATACTACACCATACAAATAATGCCTCCAGATCTTCAATGCGTGAATAATCGCCGCAAATTCTAGATCATGCACTCGGTAATTCTTTTCATGCATCTTCAGCTGCCTCGAAGCATAGGCAATAACCTTGCCATCCTGCATTAACACTGCACCAAGCCCAATACGGAAAGCATCACAATAATCAGCATAAGGTCCCGCACTTGTGGGTAAAATCAATACCGGTGCTGTAGTCATGGCTGTCTTGAGCTTTTGAAAGCTCGCCTCACATTCATCTGACTATTCAAATTGAACACCTTTCTGTGTCAATCTGGTCAGTGGGGTTGCAATAGATGAAAACCCCTCGCCGATAATAACCCGCTAATCCCAAGAAACTCCAAATCTTTGTGGCTGATGTTAGTCTAGGTCAGTCCTTGACTGCCTCAATCTTCTTCGGATCAACCTGAATACCTGCTGCCGTCACAATATGACCCAGGAATGCAACTGAACTTAGCCAAAATTCACACTTCAACATTTTTTTGCATATAGTTGGCTATCTTTCAGAGTCTGCAAAGTCACTCTGAGATGTTGCGCATGCTCCTCATGACTGCAGGAGTATGTCAATATGGAAACAATGAAGACTACAACGAACAAGTCTAAATAAGGCACGAACACACTCATGTGTATGCACATATCCATGACTCTGAAGTCTGGCCATAAGAGTTATTATTAAATTACAACATTGCAAATTAACCCTGTTATCAAATACCTTATTCTACAAATCCCACTTTACTCAGAATGAGGTATGGTGACCTCGTGATTATTTTCCCGAATTAATGCGTCATATTTATCCTTACCTGGTGCCCGTCTCAAAGGCTAAGCTCAACGGTTTCAAAATAGAAATGGCTAATATGAATAGAAACTATACAAGAATTGTCAAATAGTCCTAACGGGCATGACTCTTATTTACGAATGCAATACGAAAATATTAATTTCATAAAAGAAGAATTTTAAACACATAAACTCTTACTACCAGGACCCAGATCCTCATATGATATCCACCGCAGCTTGAAGCTCGGCTTAGAAATATTTCACATTATGCCAAAAATTGGAGGATCTCATCCTCAACTCTGAATCACAGTGCTTGCACATCATATAATCTGAAATTTTTCATTTCATTTCTTTCTTCCTTTCAATAATTGTCCGTCAAAGATAATCATGACACAAAATGAACCCCCATACTGATAGGGCACACAATTAACGATTAAAATTAGTTATCCCGAAAATTATATCAAAACCCACTGTAATAAGTAATATAAAGTCACTCTTAGCCTCATGGATATTTTAGTGACTACCACCTAATAATAGGGATGTCTATCCTCATGTAACATCTCAACGTGAGTATTTCCCTAAGTAGGTTTGATGATTACGATGCTCGCTCATGAATGGAGCATGTTAAAAGGACTCGCCTAAATTTTCTTTCAAAAACCAAATTAAATTAAGGGAAAAATTATTCTGTCTATAACAATCTGAATTATACGTGTGATGACCACATTTGGTGTAGTGACCTCCCTCATATCATAAAAATTATATCAATGGCCGGGTCTCCACCTCTAGGATTTTCACCTCCACCTCTAACATCATAACCTCTACATCCTGGCTGGCCATGTAGGATAATTATTAACTGCAATGGAGCGTGTAGCCTGAGTGCTTTCCTAAAATTGTATTTCTCCAATATTCCACATTCACAGCAATTCCTTTAAGGATCGGTTAACTTATTGCTCATGGCAATATATATTCGGACACAGTCATTGTGACCTGGTACAACCGTTCATATCGCACATATCACATATTGCAGAGAATCTCGGGGTGACGTCTTCATAACATTTTCTAAAAATAGAGTTTAGAAGATAGCGTTGCATTAGCCGGCTTGCCCTCTTGGTAATCTTGTCACAGACATTGATGGCCAATTTCCTCTTTTGCTATGTTGGCTTACACTGTTGAGCTACCCCGTTTACTCATATACTCTTCGTCATTCTCTGGGGGCGATCCTTACCCCATGAAAAGAACCAACCTTAAATATGTATAAATTATTTGGAGGACATTTCCATACCATATATATATACATTCCAATAACTCATCATATTTGTCCTTCACAACTCCAACACATCGACCGGACGTCAAGGTCCGTTGAAACCCAACACGATTTATTAGGTGATCTCCCGATATAATTGCGTCTTCCGTTGGGACCATAACTTGTGTGGTAAATACATTATCTTCCCACTACTTCTGTGTGCCTTCCGTAGCACAGTAAAATGAACTCCTCGCATTCGACTATTCCCACGTTCTGTAATTCCTCATAAGAACTGTCAAGCACAATCTCGTGGGTTCTCAAAAGATGCACCGCCGAAGGTGGCAGCGAAGACTTTGGTAAAAAACCTATCTGTCCTCCGTAAAACTTTTGAAGGCATAGTTGATCTATCACCAGTCCGTGCCATTGTTCGGCTGGATAAGCGGTACGTGACTACGCCATTCGTGGGAAGACAAGAGTGGAAATTTAACTTAACACTTTGAAGAACAAATTCGCACGATAAGAAAGAACAAATGAGAGACTCTTTCCTAACTCAATAGACTCTGGAGGACAAGTACAGACGTCTCCGTACCTACCTCTCAAACTCTACTAAGCTTGTTCGTGAGTGGTGAGACCTATGTAACCTAGAGCTCTGATACCAACTTGTCACGACCCGGATTTTCCCCCAACATCGGGATCGTGATGGCGCCTACTCGTGGTAGCTAGGCAAGCCACTATATTCATACTATCCTGTTTTTAACAAAATTTTAATTAAATAAATGCGGAATAACAAATCACACGGTGAAAATCATACTGAAATCCTCTACCCAAGACGTGGAGTCACCAACTCACAAACTACTATGGAATACTACACATAAAAGTCCGAAGGAAATATAACATAATTCTGTTAGTCTCGGAACAATGAGACTACAGCTATTAACATAAATAAAGAAAGAGACGCCGGGCCTGCGGACGTCTGCAAGCTACCTCGGTCTCAAATGTGATCAACTCCCACGCAATCTATTTACTGCTGCTGCTGCTCCTGATCGTAACCTAGACCTGTGCAAAAACGCACAGAAGTGTAGCATCAGCACAACCGACCCCATGTGCTGGTAAGTGCCTGGCCTATCCCGGCGAAGTAGTGACAAGCCTAGGACCAGACACCCACATAACCTGTACAATTCAATATATATATATGTGTACCAAAAAATAACAAGAAATAATCAAGTATTAACACAATAAGGAATATCTTAAAGAATTCAACAATTAACCACGGTTAATAATTTCACAAGGAAAAACAAAGTGTAATGTAAACACAAGTAATATCAATTGAAGAAATAGCAGACGGTTGCACGGCATCACCCTTCGTGCTTTTACTCTCATCCTCACCAAATAAGCAAATAAAGTACACGGCATCACCCTTCGTGCTTTTACTCTCATCCTCACATCCATGGTACGGCATGATCCTTCGTACATGGTTCAATAATAGGGCACGGCATGATCCTTCGTGCATAAATAAATAAATAAACATGGCACGGCATCACCCTTCGTGCATTATCACTCTTCCTCACCCAAATAACAATCAAATAAGTTCACAAGGAAAACAAGGTGTAATGGAAACACAAGTAATATCAAGTCAAGAAATGGCAACCAATTGCACGGCATCACCCAAATAAAATATAATGGAAAAACAAGTAATATTAAGTCAAGGAATAGCAAACAATTGCACGGCATCACCCAAATAAAATATAATGGAAAAACAAGTAATATCAAGTCAAGGAATAGCAAACAATTGCACGGCATCACCCTTCGTGCTTTTACTCTCATCCTCACCAAATAAACAAATAAAGTACACGGCATCACCCTTCGTGCTTTTACTCTCATCCTCACATCCATAGTACGGCATGATCCTTCGTACATGGTTCAATAACGAAGCACGGCATGATCCTTCGTGCATAATCAATAAATAAACATGGCACGGCATTAACCTTCGTGCATAAATAAATAAACATGGCACGGCATCACCCTTCGTGCATTATCACTCTTCCTCACCCAAATAACAATCACAGTTAAGGGCAGAGAAAGAAACAACAATTCATAAATCGTCCCATCAAGGGCAATCAATAATTATCTTCACAACAAATCCCAACAAGGGAGAACAATAACAATTCACCTGTAATATATCTCAAAATATCATTTTCCAACGACTCACGGTCATACTAGACGCCAGTGTATGGATGCTCGTCACCACAGCCCATACACCGCACTCGATCACATAACACATAGCACATAATCCTATTCCCTCAAGCTAGGATAGAACAAACACTTACCTCGAATACTTATGAACAATCCAATCCGTGGAAATGTCTTTTCTTTCAATTTGGCTCCAATCCAACCGTATCTATACACAATTGATTTAATATCATCAATTCTACTCCACAAACTAATTCTTAATACCAAATAACACTTTTACAACATTCTTCCATGAATAGTAAATTTCAACCCCGGGCCCACATGATCGGAATTCGGGGTTAGGACCAAAATCCGGTTACCCATCCCCCACGAGTTCACGTATATAATTTGTTTCAAAATCGGACCTCAATTCGAGGTCCAATTCCCAATTTATGAAAAACCCTATTTTCTAACAAAAACAAGAATTTTACCATGAAAACATTTGATTTCTAATGAAAAACATGTTTAATGATGTTAGGAATTGAAAGAATTAAGTAAAAAGTGACTTACAATCGTTTTGGTGAAGAAGAAATCCTTGAAGAGTCGCAAATGGGTGTTTTGGTTTTGTGAAAAAATGAAGAAATGACTGAAATTCGTGTTTTTCAGGTCTCTGTGTTCGCATTTGCGAACATGGGTTCGCAATTGCGAACCCCGACCAATTTCTGGAGTTTGAAAAATAAGCTAAGGGTGGGAAGTTCGCATTTGCGACAAAAGGTTCGCATTTGCGAACAAGGCTCTTCGCATTTGCGAAGAAATCTTCGCATTTGCGAAGCTTGGCTGGGCAGGCATCCTTCGCATTTGCGAAGAAAGCTTCGCATTTGCGAAGCCTGGCTGGGCCGGCATCCTTCGCAATTGCGAACAATTGTTCGCATTTGCGAACAAGGCTGGCTTCGCATTTGCGATCAAGGTTCGCATTTGCGAGCCTTGCCTTACACTGTCCCCTTCGCAATTGCGAGAAATTCTTCGCAATTGCGAAGCCAACAGCTGGGTGAAAAAAACCAGCAGTTCAAAATTCAGATTTTCATCCAACGGCCTATCAAATCTTTACCCGAGCCCCCGGGCTCCAAACCAAACATGTACACAACCTCTAAAACACATTATGGACTTGTTCGTGCGATCATATCGCCAATATCACTTCGTTTCAATCAAATCAAGCCCCAAACTCATGGTTTTCATAGTTTTGATTTTCAAAACTTCTTAACTTGGAACTCAAGGTCCAAAACATCTCAAACGACATCCAAATGTCACCAAACTTTACAGAAATCACATATATAATATTTAAGACTTGTACCGGGCGTCGGAACCAAAATACGAGCCCGATACCAATGTCTATCAATTTATTTCCTTTAATAATTGTATCAAAAACAATTTCACATAAAAATTCATAACTTGGGCTCTAGGCCTCGAATTCGACTCCGGACACATGTCCAAGTCCCATATTTTCCTACGGACCTCTCGGGACCATCCAATCTCGGGTCCGGATCCGTTTACCGAAAATGTTGACCGAAGTCAACCATATCAATATTAATATCATTTTTATCCACATTTCTCATAAAATTCATATTTTCTATCACAAAATCTTTCCGGCTACATGCTCGGATCGTGCACGTAAATTGAGGCAACATAGAATGAGGTTTACAAGGCCTCAGAAGCTCGAAATTATTAATAAAATAAGTGATGACCCTTTGGGTCGTCAAGGGAGAGGGGGGGTCTGGCTTGGGGGGGGGGGCGGGGTATGGAATGAGCCTTATATACGAGATATGAGATTGAATCCTGATCGTTGGATCATTTACGATCAACGATCAGGATCCCCTCACTTAAACCAAACGGTGTCGTTTGGTTAAGTCATAGTCCGAGTGTATATTGGAATTAAAGGATTAATCTGGGCCGTTGGATAATAAACTCCAACGGTCCAGATCAAGCGTTACACAAGCTGAAGCTTGGACGGGTATTTGGGCTGGATTAGAGGAAATTCGTTTGGGCCTGGTTTTTAGACTAAGTTTTGGCCCAGATCGGATCTTCATGATGTACTATATGTGTATGTGTATATATATATATATATATATATGTATATATACATATATATATATATACACACATATGCATATATACTAACCTATAACACCGCTATTTTTTACTACAATTAACGTACATAATTACATATCACCTAAGAATGTAAATCACATGACTTCGATATCAAACACTAAAAATGCAAAACCTAGCATATATTTTTTGTATTTTTAATTTAAATAAATAAACGTGCACACAAAAAGATAAAATAACACAAAATCACAAAAATCATGCCCAACACGAAACTATTTTTATTTTCGAATTTTCTGGGAGTACTTCTCAAGTAAGGCAAAAATCACGTGCTCACAGCTGCCCCTCTTTGCGCGTAAACACGCAGAGTTTTTGTGCAAAGATAAGTGAGCGGATATAAGCGATTTTTGCCCATTCGAGTACTCCGTATGAAGCATTTTGGAAAAGTTTTGACCGAACCTTGCTTCAAAGGTCTCCTACATATCCCTGGCTAAAAGGGAATCAGGTCAATGTAGTTCGGGAAGTTTTGGTAGCTGGGACTACCATGACTGATGCGATCTTGCTGTTACTGTTGTTACTGCTATTACTGTTGTTGCCACTGCTTAACATGATCCCCTTATTACAATGTGCTAAGCAAAAATAAGAAGCTAGACTAAGTTACGGTACTACAAGTTCTTATCTATCCTTTTTAACTTGATCTTGTCACGCTCCTTGCCATCCTGTCTGACTTGGTGTTCCTTCTGATGCTTCTTCTCTTCTGCCAATTGTTATTTCGGCCTATCTTGATTGCCGAACTCCGACCATTGGTTCCTTCTTTATTCTCCAGGCGGGCTCCCTGACTTCAACTACTACTTCAAAATTAAATCGCCACTCCATTCTCCAGGCGGGCTCCCTGACTTCAACTACTACTTCAAAATTAAATCGCCACTCCATTCTCCAGGCGGGCTCCCTGACTTCAACTACTACTTCAAAATTAAATCGCCACTCCATTCTCCAGGCGGGCTCCCTGACTTCAACTATTACTTCAAAATTAAATCGCCACTCCATTCTCCAGGCGGGCTCCCTGACTTCAACTATTACTTCAAAATTAAATCGCCACTCCATTCTCCAGGCGGGCTCCCCGACTTCAACTATTACTTCAAAATTAAATCGCCACTCCATTCTCCAGGCGGGCTCCCTGACTTCAACTACTACTTCAAAATTAAATCGCCACTCCATTCTCCAGGCGGGCTCCCCGACTTCAACTACTACTTCAAAATTAAATCGCCACTCCATTCTCCAGGCGGGCTCCCCGACTTCAACTATTACTTCAAAATTAAATCGCCACTCCATTCTCCAGGCGGGCTCCCCGACTTCAACTACTACTTCAAAATTAAATCGCCACTCCATTCTCCAAGCGGGCTCCCCGACTTCAACTACTACTTCAAAATTAAATCGCCACTCCATTCTCCGGGCGGGCTCCCCGACTTCAACTACTACTTCAACATAAAATCGCCACTCCATTCTCCGGCGGGCTCCCTGACTTCAACTACTACTTCAATTAAAATCGCCACTCCATTCTCCAGGCGGGCTCCCCGACTTCAACTACTACTCCAACATTAAATCGCCACTCCATTCTCCAGAGGCGGGCTCCCCGACTTCAACTACTACTTCAACATAAAATCGCCACTCCATTCTCCAGGCGGGCTCCCCGACTTCAACTACTACTTCAAAATTAAATCGCCACTCCATTCTCCGGGCGGGCTCCCTGACTTCAACTACTACTCACCGATTTCATCCTATCTTGATTACCTTCCTTTGCCTCTTGTACCATTTTCTTCTTCTTGCGTTGCCTCTCGGACCACCTTCTCTTCTGAATTAACCTGTCTTGGAATTGCCTTCCCCTGGGTCGTATTACTTTTTCTTCTGGCTGCTGGGGGGTATTTTGGAATTGTTTACTCGCCTGCTGGGGATGATGCTGCTGAGGAAGTATTCTTTGTTTCCTTCACCCCTCATGCTCTTCCTTCTTCCCATACCTCCTATGGGACTCGCGCTTTTGCTTCCTCGAGCCAATTATGGAATGTAATACCGCTGGAGGAATCTCGAAGCCATTTTTTCTTTTTCCAATAACTGCTGGGGATGATACCAGGCTCCAAGATCATTCCGTCTTGTGTTGCTTTCTACACTTATCCTCTGAGTCTTGCTTTCCAGAAAATTTTCGCAACAGGAGAAAATTTTCTGCCCCAGTGCGATAAACTTCTGGACGGTATGCTTTTCTGCCGTCGGACCCTCTTTTCCTGCTTTAAATCAAAGAAAAATTGTTAGTTTCGAAATGCCGCGAGTGGGCGTGCCACTCTTGTTGAGGCCATTTTCTTTTCTCTTTCAGCTGCTTGGCCTCTCTCGAACTTTGAAGGCGACGTTGACGCTTGCTGGGGACGGTGCTCTTTCCACGAAAGACCTCTCATCTTTCCTTTTATTCCAATCTTTGGTTTGATCCGACTCTTTTTAGCCGGTGATCTGTTGCGTGAAATCATCTTTCGGACATGCCACATGTGTCCATCACACTTCATAATTCTTGCGAACCTTCCACTCAGCCTGTCAGCCCAATCTTGCTATCGTAATGACTTCTGTCTTATTGCCTCGTTCCACGCCTATTCACTTTCAATATACTGCTTTGGGAGACTTGGTAGTAAGAGCTGTGAGCACGTGATTTTTGCCCTACATGAGAATCACTCCCAGAAAATTCAAAAATAAAATAGTTTTATGTTGAGCATGATTTTTGTGATTTTTGTGTTATTTTTATCTTACATTTTTGCATGTTTGTGTGTGCGTGTTTATTTATTTAAATTAGTAAAATACAAAATATATACATCATGTTTTGCATTTTAGTGTTTAATATCAAAATTATACGGTTTACATTTAAGTGATATGTAATTATGTGGGATGATTGTAGTAAAAATTAATTGTGTTATGAGTTAGTATATATATATATATATATATATATGATATGTATATATATATATATATACACACACATATGTATATGATACACCATGGAATGTAGTATGGAAATCGGAATTGGGCCATAGCAAAACGAGGCCCAATGTAATTCAATACACCACCCAATTCCCTACCCAGCCAGCCCAACACCCCACCCCAAATACCCGACCCGGTCCACCCAAACAATCCCTCTCTTCATCTCATTTTTCATTATTCAAACCCTAACTAAAACATTAGCCCTTCCCATCTTCTTCTCCAGAACTCCCTCAGCCGCCAGCCACCTTTCCATGGCAACCACCCGTCTTCTTCTCCAAACAGCCTCACGACCACTCATGCTCACGTGGACCAGTTTCTGCTTCATCCTCGCCATCGTCTTCGATCAGCCAGCGGACCTGTCGACCTCCATCTGCTGCCTCCAGTCCGCCAATGTCCAGCCATGAAAACGACCACCTACTTCTGCTTCATCCTCGCCATCGTCGTCGATCAGCCAGCGAGCCTGTCGACCTCCATCCGCTGCCTCCAGTCCGACAAACCACCATCTCCAGCGACCACTGTCGCGCCAACACCCCAGCCGCCAGACCTCACAGCGCCTTCTGCCTCCAATAGAACCACCAGCGAACACCCTATCTCAATATCTAGCTCGTCGTCACTAGATTCTGCTTCAATGTCCAACATCACCTTCGCGAACAAACTCTAAACAACCAGTTTTAGCTTCAAGTAACCAGCCAGCTTTGCCATTGTGTTCGTCGTCGTCGTCAGTCATCACCTTCCGTTGTTCGCTGCTCGTCATTTGTTTAAAAACGATCGCTTACAAGACAGATTTTGTTTCCGTACGAGTTCGTCGTTGTTCCAATCCGGTTAGTTGGTTTAAGTTTTACTTATGTCCTTATTTTATTTGATATTCTTGGATCTGAAATCAGTACATATGCTTGATTTGTTTGTTTGGTTTTCTCCTGTTTTGCTCGTTATTACAGAATTAAGGAGTCGTATTGTTTATATGATAGTCCGAAAATCAGTAACGATTTTCTCGCAATTTTCATAAGTGTTTCGGCATGTTCGTGTCAGCTTTAAGTTGTTAGATTCTTATTAGACTTTCTTCAAGTGTTCCTGTGTAGGTTTAATCAAGAAGTGTGTTGGTTTAATCACTGAATCCTCCGTTTTGTTTCTGAATCATTGAGTCTTTCATCTTGCTTGTGATCCTGTTTGATCTAATCTAAGTTCAAATGTTTGAGTTCAGTTATTCGAATCTAATTGTTGTTCTTTTAAGTTTGGAGTCCATGATGAGCTTGACCATGGTTTAGTTTCAGTTTTGGTGTTCTTATTATTAATTAAAAGCTGGTTTAACGTGATCAATTGATTGAGTTTGATTAAGGGAATTGGTTATAGCTAATGGTTAGTAATCACGAGGCATCAAGAGGTATTTTTGGAATTGGAAAACTTGCAAAATTATTTAAATTGAGTGTTCTGTCTACTAAGCACCAATAATGTTAAAGTAAGAATTTGTTTAATAAAAGTGGGGAACAAGACATAATGGTATTAAAAGTAGTGATTAAAATACACCTACCCATGCTTTGAATTAAAAATCAATTAGAGAAAGGGTAGTGGGGGACAAACGAATTAAAAAATGGAACAAGACATAGTGGCTTTGGAAGATGTTAAAAGAAGTAATTAAATATGTTGCCCATAACTTTTGAATTAATTAAGGAAAAAACAAGTGTTAGTGGGGAACCAAACAAGTAAGCATGGGGACAAACATGTAAGCAGGGGGAACCATTTTAACTTGAATCAAGAAGTCATTTAAGGGGAGGGGTCTGTTTTGAGCTATAAAGAGAGCATTAATCTGAAACAGTGGGGGATTGGAAAATATAGACAGAGATATTCCTACACACACACATACACACTGTGTATACTGTTGCATAGTGGTCGGTTGGTTGCTGTTCTCGGGTTGTTGTTGTTGCTGTGCTACCGAGTTTGACTGTGGCGTATTTGCTGAGTGTTTGTTTGCTTGTTTGCTGTGGTATTTTGCTGTTGCTGCTGTGTTTGTTTCGGCTGTTGCACATCGCTGCTGCCTCGTTGCTGCCTACTGTCGCTGCTGTGTTTCTTCGCGGCTGCTGCATACTGTTGCTGCCCGCGGCTGCTGCACACAGTTGCGGCTGTCTTTGTTGTGTTTTTCTCGTTGTTTTGTTGTGGTGTGTTGTTGTCGTTGGATCACTGCCGCTGTTGTTGCTATTACTGCCTAGCTGATACCGTAGCCTTTCATCTTTGACAATTTCCAGGTACACATTTGTAAACTCATGCTTTACGGGAGTAAATTGAAGTGACGATTCCCCCTTTTGTGGATCTCTTTCAGCTTCACTGTTTTCATTTGCAAACTGATATCAATTTAAGAAATATGTTATGAAGTTCGTACTTTATATTATCATAGTGATTTGAGTTAAGTCCGGATGAATGTGTAATTAGTTTCTCGTTATTTTTAACAGTGGGTTTGGACTGTAACGCTAATGAGTTTTCAGAACTTTAGATAATTTTGGTTATGTTTCATGTTAGTAATAGATTCTTATGTTTAGTAGTATGCGGCTAACAATCAAAGAGTTAGTAGCTTTGGTTTAACGATTGTTAATATAATAGAGTGAGCATTCATTTGAAGGTTTAGTATACTCCTATTATGATAATGAAAAAACAGAGGTTCAATTGTTATTAAGGAAGATAATTTACAGCTAGGTTTTTTTTTGCAAAATACAATAAGTAATCCATGAGTCAGGCCATGAAGAGTTTGGTATGTGATAGGCTCTATTAGTTAGAGCAAAAGTGATTAGGGGCTTCGCCTTTATTTCGAGACCACAACACCCTCACTGCGTATAAGACAATGGATTATGTGGAAAAATAATCAATCAAAAATGTTAGTTTGATGTACCTAGTTCGGAATTTACTAGGTTACTTGAGTAAATAACATCGCTTTAAATAGCAATTTGAATAAAATTAGTAACTAATGTTAGTGATGAACGTTAGCATGAAGTTCAAAATGACTTTTGTATCACACATAGTTAACTCCATCGGCTCAATTCATCTAATACTGTCGGTTTAAATTAATTAGAGAATGGTTAGTTTGTTCTGATATTTTGTCAAATTCGTATGCTATTTATAATTTTAGTTTTAGTATTATTCGCTTGTAAAATAAGGCATAAAACAATTCCCCTTATGCAAGCTCGAGTGCAATTTCCGTTCACATTGATTTAATAACTAATAAGAGGTCCAAGCTTATAAACATGCAATAAATTAGGACCTTTTCTCTTTTATTTAGAGACGAACTTAGTAGAAAAAATGTAGTCACTTTAGGATTGTCCTTTTAAAATAAACGAGATGAGCCTCGCCAAAAATACACCATTGTGGGCCCTCGAATAATTGTCATGAAAACTTAGACTTGGAAGGACCGTCTAGTGAATTGCACGGTCCTTTTCCCAAAGTAAATAGACGATAGACTCTTTAGGCACGACTTGAAATAAAATTACTTTCCTGAATACGGGTGTGCATTTATGTGACCCAAATCTTACTCTCGGCGAAACTGAAATACATTAGAGTCGCAGGCGTACTGGTTACGGTGCGGCTCGAAATGTGTTTTCGTAACGTCGCAATTCTTCTAAAAATAAGAGCGGAGCATTAAAAGCACATAGTTAAAATATATAAAAGAATCGGATAGAAACAAAAATTGCAATTGAGCGACCGTGCTAAAACCACGGAATCCGGGAGTGCCTAACACCTTCTCCCGGGTTAACAGAATTCCTTATCCAAGTTTCTAGTTTCGCAGACTGTATTACTGAGTCATAAATTTCCTCGGTTCGGGATTAAACCGGTGACTTGGGACACCATTATTTTCCCAAGTGGCGGCTCTGAATAATTAAATAAATTGATCCCATTCCGACTGTCCTTTAAGTGGAAAAACTCCTTCACTGGTTATTATTATATCCCTTCTCGGGGTGTAGTATTAAACAGTGAACTTCGGTTCATGGTCTAAGAATTCGAGCTCGGTTAAATTGTTGTTTTGTCTATATCTGATTTTATTACATGTTTAATTAATGTGCTACATGTCTACCGCTTTGATACTAGTTGCATCGTATATACAAACTGCTATATGTTTACCGCTTTGATATTGCGTGAACTGTATATAAAACTGTGCCGAAAACCCTTCTCTTCTTACCCCCGGGGATGTGCTCACTGGTCGAGACTCCTTATTCTGTTAGTGTCATACCCCGAAATAATAAAGAGGCTCGGAAAGTTTCTAAGTCGGTTGACCTTTTGGTTCCCGGAAAGGAGCTCCTTCCTCAGCCCGAGTTGTCCGCTTGGGTACACAGTCTAGAACACATACCCAAGTTTTTAACTTAGAATAACGTGACTTCATGCCGGATCCCTAGTAGGAAACGCTTATTCGCATCACGTTGCATTTGACTTAGGGGACTCAACACAGGGGTTGGGTCCGTCTAGGACAGGTGACCCGGTAATCAAAGACCGAGCATATTATATGTTGCATTTATTTATCATGTATTATTATGACGATTGGTTAAATTCTTGAAAACAAAAAAAAGAAATAGAATTTTGGAATAAAAAAATATCAAAAATATTGATGAAATGCTGTCGAAAATTTGAAAATTTGAAAAAATAGGAAGAGCAATTTTGTTGAAATAATTGGTCATAAAATAATCCGACCGAACTACGCAGGTTTGATTCTCGCCACTAGGTGGGATACGTAGGCAACCCTCATCGGGTCCAACCACCCCTTTAAAAAAATAAAAAAATATATGTGTTTAATTTTGTCAATAAAATCGAAGTGACGCTGTTTTTTGAAAATAGCCGAATGTTTCGAAAGGATACCGGAAGGCTGTTTTTTGCAAAAATAGCCACTTTGAATCATTTTTAATAATTTGCAGGCACAACCTTGAAATATTCCTTGTGGAAATGTTGCAAGGCCATAGCCGCAAAATCAAGTCCGGGTTCACACCCTTTTTGCAAAAATAACCAAAAAATGTCAAAATAAAAATCAAAAAAAATGTGTGTGTTTAATTTTGTCAATAAATCAAAGTGACGATGTTTTTGAAAATAGCCGAATGTTCCGAAAGGACCCCGGAAGGCTGTTTTTGCAAAAATAGCCACTTTGAGTCATTTTAATAATTTACGGGCACAACCTTGAAATATTCCTTGTGGAAATGTTGCAAGGCCATAGCCGCAAAATCAAGTCCGGGTTCACACCCTTTTTGCAAAAATAACCAAAAAATGTCAAAATTTTTATTTTGTTATAAATAAGTCGGGTAATGCTATTCTTGCTTGAAATAAGCCGAATGTCCCTTAAAAGGACGCCGGAAGGCTGTTTTTTGCAAGAATAGCCACTTCGAGTCGTTTGTAAATAATTTTGGACACAACCTTGAAATGTTCCTCGCGAAAATGTTGAAAGGTTGTATCCGCAAAAATCAAGTTTTGAGTCATCACTCAACTTTACAAAAAATAACCACTTTATCAAATAAGCCATTACATGGCCGGTCTTTGCATAAATAGCCACTTTTGGCATTTGAACTTCTTCAGTCTTGTATTGGACTGTGTCGGTGCTGAACGATGCCCCACAGGCCCCATGATAAAAATTTTGAAATAAAGTTTTGCAGAAAGAGCCACCTTCTCTAAATAAGCCATTACATGGCCAATTTGTAAAAAATAGTCACAATTGACATCAAAAACTCTCAATCTTTTGTTGGCCTATGGCGATGCCGAACGATGCCCCATAGGCCCCAGGATAACAATTTTTTGATTTTGCGTCTTCTGAAATAAAATTTTGCAAAAATAGCCAATTTGTCTAAATAAGCCATTACGTGGCCATTTTATGAAAAATATAGTTTTGGGTCGGTTTATGGTGATGCCGAACGATGCCCCATGAGCCACGGGATAAAAAAAAAAAAAAAATTTCAAGTTTATCTTTTTTTAATTAAATTTCGCAAAAAATAGTCATTTTGTCAATTAAGCCATTATATGGCCAATTTTGTAAAAAATAGTCAATTGATATTAAAAACTTCTTAGTCTTGTGTTGGTTTATGGCGATGCCGAACGATGCCCCATGAGCCACAGGATTAAAAAAAAAAAAAAAAAAAAAATAAGGCATTACATGGCCGGAGTTTTGCTGAAATAGCCACATTTTTGCATTTTAACTTCCTCAGTCTTGTGTTGGCTTGTGTCGGTGCTGAACGATGCCCCATAGGCCCCGGGATAAAATTTTGAATTTGCATCTTCTTAAATAAAATTTTGCAAAAAGAGCCACTTTGTCTAAATAAGCCATTATATGGCCAATTTATGAAAAAATAGTTTTGTGTTGGTTTATGGCGATGCCGAACGATGCCCCATGAGCCACAGGATTTAAAAAAAAAAAAAAAATGAAAATTTTTGAATTTGCAGTCTCTTAAATAAATTTTTGCAAAAATAGCCGCTTTGTCAAATAACCCATTACATGGCCAATTTTGTAAAAATAGTCAATTGACATTAGAAACTTCTCAGTCTTGTGTTGGTTATGGCGATGCCGAACGATGCCCCATGAGCCAAAGGATGGAAAAATTTTCAAGTTTATCTCTCTTAAATAAATTTTGCAAAAATAGTCATTTTGTCAAAAAAGCCATTATGTGGCCAATTTTGTAGAAATAGTCATAAGTGACACCAAAAATATTCTTATTCTTGTAGAAATCTCCTACACAAGTTTGTAGTTGGAGTCGGCTTGTACAATTTTTATTCAAAAAAAAAATAATAATAATAATCAAATAAACATATCTTTATTTCTTGCATTAATTTGCAAGAACTACGCTCGGTCTGATTCATGCGGGGTCATGATACGTAGGCAATCCACATAGGATTCGACCATTTCCATAACCAAAAAAAAAAAAAAAAAAAAAAAAAAAAAAAAAAAAAAAAAAAAAAAAAAAAAAAAAAAAAAAAAAAAAAAAAAAAAAAAAAAAAAAGAATGATCAATAAGCGGGATACCTTAATGCTGACATGCTGGCTTCGTTTTGTTGTGTCCATTTCCAGAAAGTTGGTTGGTTGTGGTTCTAAAATAACTCTTCCCTATAAGACAAAGTCAGAGGACAATGGCAGATAATCTCAAGACTGAGTGGGTTGATACCGATACCCGACAACAGCTGGTTGAACGGAACCACGGGTTAGTAGAAGAAGTCAAGATATTGAGACAACACGTGGCCGATATGTATCGGGCGTGGATGGATGGAAAAGCACCGCCTCCGCCACCACCTAGCTTCCTGGATTCTGTCCTTACCCGTCCACTGAACCCGATGCCGGATGATCCCTCACACTCTCCATATGTACCCACCTATCACAGCTTTTCCAGCCACTCGAGTAGCTCAATTACTCGTCCCCCAGCTATGTTTTCACAACGCTACTCCCGTCCCCAACACCACTACTCTCCCCGGGACACCCAAAATCGTACTTCACCTTCCAGGTACCCAGCTCCACAAAAAGCCTACCAACCCCCACGAACATACCGGAAACCCCCTGGGTCAGGTTTCATGCCAAATAAGGCGTTTAGGGAGGAGAGGTTGCTGAAGCGAGAAAAGGCTCTTACCCCTATCGGAGAATCCTATGCAAGTCTGTTTGAAAAGTTAAAACATGTCGGCCTGATTACGCCGCTCCCCGGATACACTCCCGATCCACGTGCAAGAAGCTTCGATCCTACCGCACGATGTGCATACCATTCCAATGTCAGAGGGCACGATATTGAGAGTTGTCGTACCTTGAAAAAGGAAATAGAAAGAATGATTCAAAAAGGGTGGTTGATTGTGGTCAATGATGATGACATGGGGCACACAAATCCTCTGGGGGGTGTATTGACTGAAGCTAAAAATGTTGAAGCAGATGGCAGCCTTGGCAATATTGATGCAGAACTTAGTGGCTAAAATGTTGTGCTTGGTAATTGGGAAGATACTCCATCTTTTGGTCAGCTAGATGGAGCTTTGGTGGTTCGTTTTGTCGTCATTTTTGTTGTCCGAGTTATTTTCAGGGTTTTCTTGTGGTCAAACCCTTTTGTCCTAGCAGTTTGCTTTGGTCTTGCCCAGTTTTGTTTCAGGGCTGTACTCTAGTTTGTTTTGCTTGTTTTGTCATTAAACCATTTCGTCATTAGTTAATGAAGCTTTCGGCCTTTTGTTACTTCCGGTCATTTTTTTAGTTCTTTTACCCTTTAGATTTGTCTTGTGCTCAAACGCCGAATCTAGTGACACGACATGCGCACACATAATTATGGCTTAATTCTAAAAGTTAATCATTAAGCAATTGGAAGATGATCGGGTCGTCTAAAGGAAACAAAAACAACTCGAGACTATTTGGATCCTGAGTCATCTGAAACCGGGGCAAGTAAAAAAGAAACAGTCAAAGGCAAGCTGGCCAAAATTGACATGGGGTCGTTCATAATGAGAGTGTTGCCCAATAGTGCTTTAAAGATATGGTGAATATTAATTGTGTTGTTTGCGCTTGGCATGTTTTGAAGATTGGAATGACGAAGGCATTTTGTTCTGCTATCCAAACACTTTATCCATCGTCAACCCTTTGAGCCTGAATTTAACTTCTTTCATATCCCTCCTTCGGAATTGGTTGCAAAGACTAGAAACACGAGTTTGAAAGGCAAAAGAAGAAAGGGATAAAGAAAAGTAAAGAAAAGAAAACAACAAAAAGAGATAAAGAAAAGAAAAAGAAAAAATGTGTGGAAAAAGAAATTTGAAAAAAAAAAAGAAGGAATTGGGAACTACGTTTGACCTGATTCCTTAAAGAGGATACGTAGGCGCTTCACAGCTCGGTCATAGTGTAAATAAAGAAATAAGAATCCCCAAGTAAAAAAATCGGGGCAAAGAAAAATTGTGTTTATTGTAAATAAATTTAGGTCCGAAGGTTGTAAATTTTGAACCCAAAATTGATTTTGTTTTGAGCCTTCAATACCCTTTCTTTCTAGCCCTATCCAAATCCCACATTACGGTCCAGAAAGACCTTCTGATCAGTCTTCAAAAGATGCCACGTCAAGCGAATGAGAGAGTCCTATCAGAATATAACACTCTGATTCTCAGCAGAAAAGACTCTGATTCCTAGCAGGAAGGAAACACGAGAAAGTCTTAGCAGTGACACCCCAATCCCCAGCTAAAAGTGATACAAATGAGAGAGTCTTACCGGTAAAAACCTTCACAGGCACCATAAGACGACGAAAGTTGAGAGAAAATCGAAATGAGAAAGGCCTGAAAGTGAACACCCTTCGGGCACTACAAGTCGAATAAAGGTGTTAATCAGATGGAAATCGCGAGACAGAAATCGTGAAAGGCAATTAACGACGGAGGATAGGCCATATGTGCATGTCATGACCAGTAGAGTTGGTATCCGTGTTTGATAAGTTTTTATAGTGTTTTTTGTTAGAGAGTCAGTTCTCCTTTGTCTTCTATTTGTTGTTTCTTTTTATTTTTTCTCCTTTTGTCGAACAATTCCCCCGTCAAAGTCTGTCTAGTCAAAACATAGTGAGAAATGACTTCAAAACTTACCACCAACTTTCCAATTATTATGCAAGGCAAGGAAAGGCCATTGACGGCACAGAAGTATGGTGCAAAGAAGATTATCAAACTGGGGCAGAAAATTTTCTTCTCAGCTTGAAAATTTTCTGGAAGTCAATACCCACTTGGGGAAGAAGGAAAGTCTTAAGGGAAATGGTCTTCGAACTAGTGTCATCCTCAACAACCTTCAAGAAGAGTGAAACACTAATTTTGAGGAAATGAAAATCTACCGGCAGTGTTATCTTCAGCAAGTTCCGAGGTGGTCGGACAACACAGAGTGGTAAAGGAAGAAAGGAAATCCCACCTTCAACAAAATAACCCCCAGCAAGTTGAGAACGGGGAAGGGATAAATGGAAAAACCCATCACCAGCAGGAATATCATCTCCAGCAAATGAAATCATTCCCCAACAAGTTTTGGAGACCCCGAGCGAGGGAAAGGAGAAAAGGAAAAACCACCACACTGGAGCGGCACAACCGCTCACAATGTTTTGAACTAACAAATTTTCTTTGATTTGAAACAGGGGAAGAAAGTACTATTGATAGCAGAAAGTCATGCCACAAGGAAGAACACCAATACTGGGGCAGAAAATTTTCTGCCGTTGTTGAAAATTTTCTCGGAGAAACGAGGAAGGCAATTCAAGATGACGTGTCAGGTTTGTCCACCTTCAAATAGGATGTTTCAGGCAAGTCTTCAGTCTTTACATTGCAGGTCTTGAAACCAGTAACCCGACATAAAGCAGAGAGTTACGACAAGAGATCCCAGCACAAATTCAAGCGCATGAGTCAAAGGAAATGAGGGGATGAAGGAAAACTTTCCCAGCATCATTATCCTCAGCAGGCAAGTAAACAGTTCTAAAGATATCCCTAGCAGTCAGGAGGGAAAGCAACACGACCCAGGAGGAAAGCAGTTCCGAAACAAGGTGATTTAGGAGAAATGATGGCTCGAGAGTCGAGGCAGCAAGAATAAAATGGTGCAAGAAGAGAGGAATGGCGTTCAATTTTCGGAGTTGATGATTGAAGTCAGGAGCCCGCCTGAAGAGAGGAATGGCGATTTATTTTCAAAAGATGTTGTTGAAGTCGGGAGCCCGCCCGAAGAGAGGAATGGCGATTTATTTTCAAAAGTTGATGATTGAAGTCAGGAGCCCGCCTGAAGAGAGGAATGGCGTTTATTTTCAAAAGATGTTGTTAAAGTCAGAAGCCCGCCAGAAAAGCAGAACGCCGTCTCAGTTTCCAAGATGAAACATTGATTTCGAGATTTCACCGGCAGCATTATATCCTACAAGTTTTTCAAGGGAGCGAAGCGCGAGCCCGCCTGAAGAGAGGAATGGCGTTTAATTTTCAGAGTTGATGATTGAAGTCCGGAGCCCGCCTGAAGAGAGGAATGGCGATTTATTTTTTCAAAAGATGTTGTTGAAGTCAGGAGCCCGCCTGAAGAGAGGAATGGCGATTTATTTTCAAAAGATGTTGTTGAAGTCAGGAGCCCGCCTGAAGAGAGGAATGGCGTTTAATTTTCAGAGTTGATGATTGAAGTCAGGAGCCCGCCTGAAGAGAGGAATGGCGATTTATTTTCAAAAGATGTTGTTGAAGTCAGGAGCCCGCCTGAAGAGAGGAATTGCATTTTAAATTCAAAAGTTGCTACTAAGAACAAGCGCCTACCTGTATAACAAGAGGCAAGTCTTCAGTCTTTACATTGCAGGTCTTGAAACCAGTAACCCACCATAAAGCAGAGGGTTACAACAAGAGATCCCAACGCAAATTCAAGTGCATGAGTCAAAGGAAAGGAGGGAATGAAGGAAATTTTCCCAGCATCATTATCCTCAGCAGGCAAGTAAACAGTTCTAAAAGATATCCCCAGCAGTCAGGAGGGAAAGCAACACGACCTAGGAGGAAAGCAGTTCCGAAACAAGAGTTGATGATTGAAGTCAGGAGCCCGCCTGAAGAGAGGAATGGCGTTTAATTTTCAGAGTTGATGATTGAAGTCAGGAGCCCGCCCGAAGAGAGGAATGGCGATTTATTTTCAAAAGATGTTGTTGAAGTCAGGAGCCCGCCTGAAGAGAGAAATGATGGTTCAAGAGTCGATGATTGAAGTCAGGAGCCCGCCTGAAGAGAGGAATGGCGATTTATTTTCAAAAGATGTTGAAGTCAGGAGCCCGCCTGAAGAGAGGAATGACGATTTATTTTCAAAAGATGTTGAAGTCAGGAGCCCGCCTGAAGAATGGAGTGGCAATTTACTTTCGAAGTTGTTTGAGGGAAGCAGTAGAGTATAACAGAAATCCCCAGCATGAATTCAAGTTCAAAATCAGAAGGAAGGCAACAAGGATCAGAAAGATAGATTCAGACGTCGAAGGAGAATAGTTCGAAGATCACAAGGAAGGGACCAACGGTCGGAGTTCGGCAATCAAGATAGGCCGAAATAACAATTGGCAGAAGAGAAGAAAACATCAGAAGGAATAATCAAGCCAACAAAAAAGCAAGGTGGCAAAAGCAAGTTGAAGATAGATAGGATCATGCGATCCGTAGGCTAGCCTAGCTTCTTGTTTTATTTTAGCACGATGTAATAAGGAGGTCAGTTAAGCAGCGGCAACAGCAGCAATAGCAGTAACAGCAAAATCACAGCAGTCATGGTAGTCCCAGCTACCAAAACTTCCCGAACTACATTGACCTGATTCCCTTTTAGCCAGGGATATGTAGGAGACCTTCTGAAGCAAAGGTTCGGTCAAACTTTTCCAAAAAATGCTTCACACGGGGTGCTCGAACAGGCAAAAATCGCTCGTATCCGCTCACTTATCTTTGCACGAAAACTCTTCATGTTTACGCGCAAAGAGGGGCAGCTGTGAGCACGTGATTTTTGCCCTACATGAGAATCACTCCGAGAAAATTCAAAAATAAAATAGTTTTATGTTGAGCATGATTTTTGTGATTTTTGTGTTATTTTTATCTTACATTTTTGCATGTTTGTGTGTGCGTGTTTATTTATTTAAATTAGTAAAATACAAAATATATACATCATGTTTTGCATTTTAGTGTTTAATATCAAAATTATACGGTTTACATTTAAGTGATATGTAATTATGTGGGATGATTGTAGTAAAAATTAATTGTGTTATGAGTTAGTATATATATATATATATATATATATATATACACATATATATATATATATATACACACACATATGTATATGATACACCATGGAATGTAGTATGGAAATCGGAATTGGGCCATAGCAAAACGAGGCCCAATGTAATTCAATACACCACCCAATTCCCTACCCAGCCAGCCCAACACCCCACCCCAAATACCCGACCCGGTCCACCCAAACAATCCCTCTCTTCATCTCATTTTTCATTATTCAAACCCTAACTAAAACATTAGCCCTTCCCATCTTCTTCTCCAGAACTCCCTCAGCCGCCAGCCACCTTTCCATGGCAACCACCCGTCTTCTTCTCCAAACAGCCTCACGACCACTCATGCTCACGTGGACCAGTTTCTGCTTCATCCTCGCCATCGTCTTCGATCAGCCAGTGGACCTGTCGACCTCCATCTGCTGCCTCCAGTCCGCCAATGTCCAGCCATGAAAACGACCACCTACTTCTGCTTCATCCTCGCCATCGTCGTCGATCAGCCAGCGAGCCTGTCGACCTCCATCTGCTGCCTCCAGTCCGACAAACCACCATCTCCAGCGACCACTGTCGCGCCAACACCCCAGCCGCCAGACCTCACAGCGCCTTCTGCCTCCAATAGAACCACCAGCGAACACCCTATCTCAATATCTAGCTCGTCGTCACTAGATTCTGCTTCAATGTCCAACATCACCTTCGCGAACAAACTCTAAACAACCAGTTTTAGCTTCAAGTAACCAGCCAGCTTTGCCATTGTGTTCGTCGTCGTCGTCAGTCATCACCTTCCGTTGTTCGTTGCTCGTCATTTGTTTAAAAACGATCGCTTACAAGACAGATTTTGTTTCCGTACGAGTTCGTCGTTGTTCCAATCCGGTTAGTTGGTTTAAGTTTTACTTATGTCCTTATTTTATTTGATATTCTTGGATCCGAAATCAGTACATATGCTTGATTTGTTTGTTTGGTTTTCTCCTGTTTTGCTCGTTATTACAGAATTAAGGAGTCGTATTGTTTATATGATAGTCCGAAAATCAGTAACGATTTTCTCGCAATTTTCATAAGTGTTTCGGCATGTTCGTGTCAGCTTTAAGTTGTTAGATTCTTATTAGACTTTCTTCAAGTGTTCCTGTGTAGGTTTAATCAAGAAGTGTGTTGGTTTAATCACTGAATCCTCCGTTTTGTTTCTGAATCATTGAGTCTTTCATCTTGCTTGTGATCCTGTTTGATCTAATCTAAGTTCAAATGTTTGAGTTCAGTTATTCGAATCTAATTGTTGTTCTTTTAAGTTTGGAGTCCATGATGAGCTTGACCATGGTTTAGTTTCAGTTTTGGTGTTCTTATTATTAATTAAAAGCTGGTTTAACATGATCAATTGATTGAGTTTGATTAAGGGAATTGGTTATAGCTAATGGTTAGTAATCACGAGGCATCAAGAGGTATTTTTGGAATTGGAAAACTTGCAAAATTATTTAAATTGAGTGTTCTGTCTACTAAGCACCAATAATGTTAAAGTAAGAATTTGTTTAATAAAAGTGGGGAACAAGACATAATGGTATTAAAAGTAGTGATTAAAATACACCTACCCATGCTTTGAATTAAAAATCAATTAGAGAAAGGGTAGTGGGGGACAAACGAATTAAAAAATGGAACAAGACATAGTGGCTTTGGAAGATGTTAAAAGAAGTAATTAAATATGTTGCCCATAACTTTTGAATTAATTAAGGAAAAAACAAGTGTTAGTGGGGAACCAAACAAGTAAGCATGGGGACAAACATGTAAGCAGGGGGAACCATTTTAACTTGAATCAAGAAGTCATTTAAGGGGAGGGGTCTGTTTTGAGCTATAAAGAGAGCATTAATCTGAAACAGTGGGGGATTGGAAAATATAGACAGAGATATTCCTACACACACACATACACACTGTGTATACTGTTGCATAGTGGTCGGTTGGTTGCTGTTCTCGGGTTGTTGTTGTTGCTGTGCTACCGAGTTTGACTGTGGCGTATTTGCTGAGTGTTTGTTTGCTTGTTTGCTGTGGTATTTTGCTGTTGCTGCTGTGTTTGTTTCGGCTGTTGCACATCGCTGCTGCCTCGTTGCTGCCTACTGTCGCTGTTGTGTTTCTTCGCGGCTGCTGCATACTATTGCTGCCCGCGGCTGCTGCACACAGTTGCGGCTGTCTTTGTTGTGTTTTTCTCGTTGTTTTGTTGTGGTGTGTTGTTGTCGTTGGATCACTGCCGCTGTTGTTGCTATTACTGCCTAGCTGATACCGTAGCCTTTCATCTTTGACAATTTCCAGGTACACATTTGTAAACTCATGCTTTACGGGAGTAAATTGAAGTGACGATTCCCCCTTTTGTGGATCTCTTTCAACTTCACTGTTTTCATTTGCAAACCGATATCAATTTAAGAAATATGTTATGAAGTTCGTACTTTATAGTATCATAGTGATTTGAGTTAAGTCCGGATGAATGTGTAATTAGTTTCTCGTTATTTTTAACAATGGGTTTGGACTGTAACGCTAATGAGTTTTCAGAACTTTAGATAATTTTGGTTATGTTTCATGTTAGTAATAGATTCTTATGTTTAGTAGTATGCGGCTAACAATCAAAGAGTTAGTAGCTTTGGTTTAACGATTGTTAATATAATAGAGTGAGCATTCATTTGAAGGTTTAGTATACTCCTATTATGATAATGAAAAAACAGAGGTTCAATTGTTATTAAGGAAGATAATTTACAGCTAGGTTTTTTTTTGCAAAATACAATAAGTAATCCATGAGTTAGGCCATGAAGAGTTTGGTATGTGATAGGCTCTATTAGTTAGAGCAAAAGTGATTAGGGGCTTCGCCTTTATTTCGAGACCACAACACCCTCACTGCGTATAAGACAATGGATTATGTGGAAAAATAATCAATCAAAAATGTTAGTTTGATGTACCTAGTTCGGAATTTACTAGGTTACTTGAGTAAATAACATCGCTTTAAATAGCAATTTGAATAAAATTAGTAACTAATGTTAGTGATGAACGTTAGCATGAAGTTCAAAATGACTTTTGTATCACACATAGTTAACTCCATCGGCTCAATTCATCTAATACTGTCGGTTTAAATTAATTAGAGAATGGTTAGTTTGTTCTGATATTTTGTCAAATTCGTATGCTATTTATAATTTTAGTTTTAGTATTATTCGCTTGTAAAATAAGGCATAAAACAATTCCCCTTATGCAAGCTCGAGTGCAATTTCCGTTCACATTGATTTAATAACTAATAAGAGGTCCGAGCTTATAAACATGCAATAAATTAGGACCTTTTCTCTTTTATTTAGAGACGAACTTAGTAGAAAAAATGTAGTCACTTTAGGATTGTCCTTTTAAAATAAACGAGACGAGCCTCGCCAAAAATACACCATTGTGGGCCCTCGAATAATTGTCATGAAAACTTAGACTTGGAAGGACCGTCTAGTGAATTGCACGGTCCTTTTCCCAAAGTAAATAGACGATAGACTCTTTAGGCACGACTTGAAATAAAATTACTTTCCTGAATACGGGTGTGCATTTATGTGACCCAAATCTTACTCTCGGCGAAACCGAAATACATTAGAGTCGCAGGCGTACTGGTTACGGTGCGGCTCGAAATGTGTTTTCGTAACGTCGCAATTCTTCTAAAAATAAGAGCGGAGCATTAAAAGCACATAGTTAAAATATATAAAAGAATCGGATAGAAACAAAAATTGCAATTGAGCGACCGTGCTAAAACCACGGAATCCGGGAGTGCCTAACACCTTCTCCCGGGTTAACAGAATTCCTTATCCAGATTTCTAGTTTCGCAGACTGTATTACAGAGTCATACATTTCCTCGGTTCGGGATTAAACCGGTGACTTGGAACACCATTATTTTTCCAAGTGGCGACTCTGAATTTAATAAATTGATCCCGTCTCGATTGTCCTTTAATTGGAAAAAACTCCCTTGTGCCCTCGCGTGCGCGTAAAAAGGAGGTGTGACAAGCTTTGAAAAATCAACTTCCGAAAAAGGAAAGAAAAGAAAAGAATACTGACCGCAAATGACAAAAGAAGAGAAAAACTTTTCTGAACTCAAAAATAAGAAAACTTATCTGAATGTGTGCCTGATCCAATGTTTATGCCGCGCCTTTGAGATTAAACTACCCAATCTATTCATATCAATCACTTTCCGATGCCGCGTCCTGCTAGAGGTAAACGGATGTCCAAACCTTGTCTCATGCAGACATCTTGTAACCATCTCGTCCTGTCACCTCACGGTGCCCTTCAAAGGGTTTTCACTAATGAGATTCTCTCATTTCTCTCTATCTCCCGTCGCCTTAAGGTGCCCGTGAAGGTTTTCACCGTAAGACTCTCTCATTTTACTTCTCTCAACTTCCTTCGCCTTAAGGTGCCCGCGAGGGTTTTTACCGTTAAGACTCTCTCATTTATGCTTTCTTTCCCTGCGGCGGGGTATCACCCCTGAGATTCCCTCTAGAGCGTTATCCCCTTTTGGCTTGCATCCCGGATTCAATCGAGGGTCGGGATGTCACTCCTGGCTTTCATTCACATGACTTGGCACTTCTCAAATACTGATCGAGAGGTCTTTCTGGTTCTTGATATGGTTTCTGCGCGTGAGGCCGAAGAAAGGGGTTTAGCCTCAACGGTTAGCTTATTACAACTTTCGGAATCCACACTATCTTTCAAACGAAACAATGACTTCTGCCCCAGTTTTATTGCTTGGGGGATTTTTTGATTTTTATTTTATTATGACCGAGCCGTGTGGCGCCTACGTATCCTTCTTGAGGAATCAGGTCGAACGTAGTTCACTTTTTCTTGTATTACTTCTTTGTTTCTTTTCTATTCTGTTACACATCTTCCTTGATGATTCCGAAAGAGGGTATATGAAAGAATAATTAAGGCTCAAATGGGGAAACAAAGGTTAAAGTGTTTGGGTAGTAGAAAAATTGCCTCTGTCATTTCATTCTCCGAAAAATGCCAAATACACACAAACGAAACCAAACGTTGACAAATGCATTAAAGAATTACACATAATATCTCTTAAATGCGTCAGAATTGATAGCCATATCGGTGCATCTTCCCTCAACATCCGTCAGACATAGAGCGCCGTTGGATAATACTCTAGTCACCACAAATGGTCCCTGCCAATTTGGAGCGAACTTGCCTTTCGCTTCGGCCTGATGGGGTAGAACTCTCTTCAGCACATGCTGTCCCACTTCAAATCTCCCGGGACGTACCTTCTTGTTATATGCTCTCGCCATTCTCTTTTGATACAATTGGCCGTGACATACTGCTGTCAATCTCTTTTCATCGATCAAGCTCAATTGCTCTAATCGGGTTTTGACCCACTCGTCGTCATCAATCTCAGCTTCAGCGACAATTCGGAGGGATGGGATTTCAACTTCTGCGGGTATTACTGCTTCAGTCCCGTACACCAACAAGTAAGGAGTTGCACCTACCGAAGTCCGGACGGTAGTGCGATAACCCAACAGCGCAAATGGTAACTTTTCATGCCACTGCCTAGACCCTTCTATCATCTTCCTCAATATCTTCTTTATGTTCTTGTTTGTTGCCTCGACCGCACCGTTTGCTTTTGGGCGATACGGTGTGGAATTTCGGTGTGTAATCTTGAACTGTTGACATACCTCTTTCATCAATCCACTGTTAAGATTTGCACCGTTATCCGTAATGATCATCTTTGGAATTCCAAACCTACAAATGATGTGGGAGTGTACGAAGTCCACCACCGCCTTCTTGGTCACTGATTTGAATGTTTTGGCCTCCACCCACTTGGTAAAATAATCAATCGTTACCAGAATGAACCTGTGACCATTGGAAGCCGCAAGCTCAATAGGTCCAATAACATCCATACCCCACGCGACAAACGGCCATGGTGCTGACATTGTATGCAATTCAGTCGGCGGAGAATGAATCAAATCTCCGTGTATCTGACACCGATGGCATCTTCGCACGAAACTTATACAATCCCGCTCCATAGTGAGCCAATAATATCCTGCTCGAAGAATCTTCTTTGCCAATACGTATCCGCTCATGTGTGGTCCGCAAACTCCCGAGTGTATATCTGTCATCACTGTTGTGGCTTGACTTGCATCTATACATCTCAACAATCCCAAATCCGGGGTTCTTTTGTACAGCACCCCTCCACTAAGGAAAAATCCGTTCGCCAACCGCCGAATAGCTCGCTTTTGATCTCCAGTTGCTTGCTCTGGGTATACTCCTAACCTGAGGTATTCCTTGACATCATGAAACCACGGCTCACCATCCACCTCTTCCTCTATCACGTTACAATAAGCATGTTGATTCCGGACACGGATGTGTAATGGATCGACACGAACCTTGTCCGGGTGATGTAGCATTGATGCTAAAGTATCCAACGGGCAACCTCATTATGCATCCTTGGGATGTGCCTGAATTCTACCGATCGAAAGCGCTTGGTCAGATCATGCAAGCACTGACGATACGGGATAAGCTTTAAATCTCTGGTTTCCCATTCTCCCTGAATCTGATGTACCAGAAGGTCCGAGTCCCCCAAGACCAAGACGTCCCGTACATCCATGTCCACCGCTAATCGCAACCCCAAGATACATGCCTCGTACTCAGCCATATTATTGGTACAGTGAAAACGCAGTTGAGCAGTAACAGGATAATGATGTCCTGTTTCAGATATAAGCACAACCCCTACTCCGACTCCTTTTGCGTTCGCCGCTCCGTCGAAGAAGAGCTTCCACCCTGGATCCTTGGTTAGTTCCAACCCCTCAATCTGCAATACTTCCTCATCTGGAAAATACGTCCTCAAAGGTTCGTATTCGTCATCAACGGGATTTTCAGCTAAGTGATCGGCCAGGGCTTGAGCTTTCATAGCCGTCCTTGTCACGTATATGATGTCGAACTCCGTAACTAATATTTGCCATTTTGCTAACCTCCCTGTAGGCATAGGTTTTTGGAAAATATACTTCAACGGATCCAGACGCGAAATGAGGTAAGTGGTGTAAGAAGACAAATAATGTTTAGCTTTTGGGCTACCCAAGTCAAAGCGCAACATGTCTTTTCTAGATGAGTGTACTTGACCTCGTGGATCGTGAATTTCTTACTGAGGTAGTAAATGGCCCGTTCCTTCCTGCCAGTAAGATCATGTTGCCCCAGTACGCAGCCGAACGAATTCTCCAAAACCGTCAGATAAAGAATCAGAGGTCTACCCGGTTCAGGCGGAACTAGTACGGGTGGATTTGACAGATACCCTTTGATCCGGTCAAACGCTTCCTGACATTCTGCCGTCCATTCTATCGCCGCGTCTTTTTTCAATAGACGGAATATGGGTTCACAGGTTGCCGTAAGTTGGGCAATAAACCTACTGATGTAATTCAACCTTCCCAACAGACTCATTACCTCTGTTTTATTCTTCGGCGGGGGTAACTCCCGAATGGACTTGATTTTGGATGGGTCCAACTCAATGCCCCGTCGGCTGACGATGAATCCTAGCAGCTTTCCTGATGGAACTCCGAATGCGCATTTGGCCGGATTAAGCTTGATGTCGTACCTTCGGAGTCTTTGAAAGAACTTCCTGAGGTCAGCAACATGGTCTTCTTGACGCCTGGATTTCACGATCACATCATCCACGTACACTTCAATTTCCTTGTGTATCATGTCATGGAATACCGTAGTCATCGCCCTCATATATGTTGCTCCCGCATTCTTCAAACCAAACGGCATCACTCGGTAGCAATAAGTCCCCCACGGTGTGATAAAAGCCGTCTTTTTTGCGTCCTCTTCATCCATCAAAATCTGATGATATCCCGCATAACAGTCCACAAAGGATCCGATTTCGCGTCCGGCGCAATTATCAATCAGGATATGGATATTGGGAAGCGGGAAGTTATCCTTAGGGCTTGCCTTGTTGAGATTGCGATAGTCCACGCATACTCTGATCTTTCCGTCTTTCTTTGGCACCGGTACTACGTTAGCCAACCATTTCCGGGTATCGAGTGACACGAATGACTTTCGCCTGCAACTGCTTGGTTACCTCCTCCTTGATCTTCACACTCATCTCCGTCTTGAATTTCCGCAGCTTTTGCTTGACGGGAGGATATGCCGGATCAGTGGGTAATCTATGAACCACTAGATCAGTGCTGAGTCCTGGCATGTCGTCGTACGACCATGCGAAAATGTCTTTAAACTCCATGAGTGTTTTGATCAGCTCTTCTCTCAAATTGGGTTCAATATGGACACTTATCCGGGTTTCTTTGACGTCATCCGCATTCCCTAGATTAACGGCCTCGGTATCATTTAAATTCGGTTTGGGCTTTTCCTCGAAGTGACTTAATTCTTCACCGATTTCTTCCACGGCTTCATCATCGCCGTACTCCGACTCACTCTCGTCACTTCTTATTTCATGCGTTATTATTTCCAAACCCGATTGACTTTCTAGACTGGGTTGATTAATCTTTAAGCACGCCATATCATTAAGATCAGTTGCAAGAAGGTTGTTCAGAAAAGTAAAAAGAAGAAAAAAGATAAACAAAATTAGACACGAAGGAACCAAATTTCATTAATGTGAATTGTACAAAGGGAAAACAAACTGCAAACTTAAATCAGAAATGAAAAACAACGGGATTTTACTCCGGGGACAAACCCCCCAATACAAAATTTCGAAAGAAAAACGATCCAAGACAAACTACCAAGACTCCTTCCGGACAGGGAGAGGAGTAGCCTTCCAGTTATTCAGTTTTGCCTTTGGTCCCACAAACTGTATCTCGGCGTGACTAGATACTTCACCGTCCTCGAGCATACATACATCTGTGAATAGGTCCTCGAACTTCCTGAAGAACTCTTCGTCTGGCCCGATCGTAGGACCGGGAATCTTTGTCATTGGATATCCTCTTGCTCCGGACCTGACAAAAGATTGGGAAAGGCGTGGAACAGGCTTCGGGAGCACCCATGTCTTCTGCTTACTCTTCTTTGCTCGCCGGATGTCCTCTGAGGTTGGCTGGAATCCCAAGCCGAAGGTTCCCAAGTTTTCGACCACCGATACCGGTTGTATGATTCCTTGCAGAGATGCACCTAGACCTTTACCGGGTATGAAACCATGTCTCAACATTTCATGCGCCACCATGACATCCGCAGTAATTGTTCTGTCGCCGGGAATGCATTCCCCTTCCGGAACTCGGTGGGCGGACACCACATCGCAGACCTGATATACCCACGGCCCAACATCTTCTTCTGTTTCAACAAAGGGAATGATGGTGCCCGATTGTGGATCGTTCTCTCCATGGACGACGATCTCCTGTTGGTCCCACTCGAACTTGACGAGTTGGTGCAAGCTGGATGGAACTGCTCTTGCGGCATGGATCCATGGTCGCCCTATCAGGAGGTTATATGACACCACCATATCCAGCACCTGGAATTCCATGGTGAATTCCACTGGCCCAATCGTCAAGATCAACATTATGTCACCAACCGACGCTTTGCCTCCTCCGTCAAACCCTCGAACACATACGCTGTTCTTGCGTACCCTGCCGATGTCTACTTTTAATTTGCCCAGTGTAGAGAGGGGACAAATGTTAGCACTGGACCCATTATCGACAAGGACTTTGGTAACCACCGCCTCTTCACACTTCACCGTAAGATATAAAGCCCTGTTGTGCTCAGTGCCTTCCTCAGGCAACTCGTCATCGGTGAAGGTGATCCGATTTGCTTCGAAGATCCTATTGGTGATCTTCTCCAAATGGCTCACCGAGATTTTATCCGGTACATGTGCCTCATTCAGGACTTTCATCAATGCTTGCCGATGTTCTTCAGAATGTATCAGCAAGGATAGCAATGATATTTGCGCCGGAGTCTTCTTCAACTGCTCTAAGACGGAGTAGTCGTGCAGCTTCATCTTTTTCAAGAATTCTTCTGCTTCTTCATCAGTGACCGGCTTTTTCAATACTGCCGGAGTGGTCTTCCTCAATTCCGCAAGGGCAAAACATCTCCCCGAGCGGGTCAACCCTTGGGCTTCACAAACTTCCTCTTTCACCTCCTTTCCTCTGTAGGTCGTTGTAATCCGAGCATAATTCCATGGGACAGCCCGGCTATCAGTTACTGGCAACTGTGTTGCCGGCTGGATGATGAAAGGATCCATTCGAACGCCTGCTACTGTCAAGATGGGCTTGATTGCTGCCCCCGGTACAACTATCTTGGCCGGCTTCACCGGTACTTCGTTCACACTTTCCTTTCCCGCTTCCGACTCTCCTGGTATGTCTTTCTTGCAACTGGGCGACTCATCACAGCTTGGCCCTTTTCTCGTTCCTGTCCCGCTAGACTTAATCATCATTACAGTCTGAGAGGCTTTCTCCTTTCCTTCCTCCGCCCGTACCAACTCGATCATATTGGTCTCATGATGAGTCGGAAGCGGGTTTTGGTTGATGTTGGGCTCTGTTGGAGTCTGGACCTCGATCCTGCGGGTGTCAATAAGCTCCTGGATGGCCGTCTTCAGCCTCCAACACTTTTCTGTATCATGTCCCGGACATCCCGAGCAGTAGGCACAATTTACTGAATGGTCCAGGTTCTTCGGAAGAGGGTTTGGCAGCTTAGCTTCAACCGGATTCAGCAACCCTACCTGCTTTAACCGGTGGAACAGACTAGTGTAAGACTCTCCTAAGGGAGTGAAAGTCTTTGGCCTCGGCGCCCTGTCGCCCCTGAATGCCTGGTTCGGACGAAAACTCACGCCCGAGGGGTTTCTGTAAGCTCTTGGGGGTGGATGATTGTTCTGCGGGTTTGGTGCACGCCACGGTGCATGAACGGGAGGTGCAGAATAGGACTGTGCATGGTGGACAGTAAAATGGGGATCAGGTGCGGGATAGTAATGTTGCGGGTGGTTATATGGGTTGTGGGAGTAATTTTGGTGGTGAGGTTGGGGTGGGCTATATTGGGGTGCGGGGCCTCTATTTCTGAACCATGCCCCGGACTCGACGGCCGCAACTTCCTCTCTCCTCTTTTTCCCCGGTACTCCTCCAGTACCACTTTGGATAGCCTGAGTGGTGGCTTTCAGTGCTGAGTAACTCATGATCTTGTTGGCCTTCAAACCCTCCTCGATCATACCCCCCATTTTTATCACCTCAGTGAATGATTTGCCCACGGACGTTACCAGATGTCCGAAGTAGGTGGGCTCTAATGTCTGCAAGAAGTAGTCCACCATCTCGCTCTCTCTCATCGGCGGATCTACCCTGGCCGCCTGTTCCCTCCATCGGAAACCAAATTCCCTGAAGCTTTCAGCAGGCTTCTTCTCTAATTTTAGCAATGATAGGCGGTCGGGGATTATCTCAAGATTGTATTGGAACTGGCCGATAAAAGCTTGAGCCAAATCATCCCACGTAAACCATCTACTGGGATCCTGTCTAGTGTACCACTCCAGCGCAGATCCTCCCAGACTCTGGCCGAAGTAAGCTATCAGAAGTTCGTCCCGTCCTCCGGCCCCCCTCATTTTACTGCAGAACCCTCGGAGGTGGGCTACTGGGTCGCCATGCCCCTCGTATAGGTCGAATTTGGGCATTTTGAACCCTGCCGGCAACTGGACGTCCGGAAATGGACATAGATCTTTATAGGCGACGCTGACCTGGTTGCCCAAACCGTGCATGTTCCTGAAGGACTGCTCCAGGCTTTTGACTTTTCTGACAACTTCCTCGTGTTCCGAACTTTGGAAGTGTTTTTCCGGTTCTGCCGGATTATCCCAATGAGGTGTATGTGATTGTGGTTCAGGAGCCCTGAAGGTAGGCTCTGGAGGATAGTAAGAGTTGTCATGGATCTGAACATATGGCTCGCTGGCCGGCCTTTGCAGAGGAGCAGGTGGAGGTGCCACAAAAACAGGGGTGGCTGGAGGAGGATTTGGTTTGGCCGGTGGAATGTGGGTGGCATATGGGTTTTCCCCCTGAAAGTATGGATAGATCGGGGCGCTTGTCGAAGGATCGATGGGCGGATGTTCCGGAGCTGAGGCGAGAGTAGGGCGGTTTGGTGAAGACTGTTCCCTGGCCCAGGCCAGGTGCATCTCTGTTATCCGTTGTTTTAACCGGTCTACCTCTTCTTTCATGATTTGTAGCTCGGATTTTTCTTCCTCGAGACTCTTGCCAGAACTAGACATGCTTACTGTAACCGGTCCTTTGGATCTAGTACGGTAGTGATGGCTGGCCAGTATATTCTGTCAAACCAACTGCTAAACTTTCTGGAATACGCAACAAACTTGTTAGTTCACCGAGTTTGACGGATATGTTATAGCACGTTGGATGCAATGCACCTAACCAAATAACCCTTTCTACGTGTACTCTTTAACATGCGTCATTCCGGCCCTTTTTCTTTTTCTTTTTCTTTTTTTTTTCTTTTTCTACTATCTTTGCAAGTCCTATTGTTATTTAACCTTTGGATTCTTTTCCTTTCTTTTTAGTGGTGGTCGAATCTTATGTGGATTGCCTACGTATCACGACCCCGCGTGAATCAGACCGAGCGTAGTTCTGGCAACAAGATTGTGGCAAAATTCAGTAACTTTTATATCAAATGAAAACTTAAAGTTACAAAACATGGCTTACAACAATCAACAAAACAAAAGAAAATGCTTGACTTGGGAAAGTAAAGATAAAAATGCCAACTAGCTTGACTCAACATTTCAAAATACATTTTCAATCAAAAGTCTAATGCCCTAAAATCCCTGGGGGCCCGCGAGGCATCATTCGGCCTTGCCGCGGGCCTTGGTGTGAGGTCCTTGTGTAGTTCCCTCAACTCTTCCATGATTCGATGAACATAACCCATAACCGAAGCGAAAAGGTCGGCGCGGGGCATTCGTTCACAAGCTAGGCACTTCATGGTGACATAGTGCCCGATTTCTCCAATTCCGTCCTTGATCATGTCCCTTTCTCCGAGTAGCCGCTCTATCTGCTGGTTTTTCGTCCCCAATCTTCGAGCATTGTTGGTGACTTGGTCTAAGAGCCTATCCACTTGTCCTTGCAGTCGGGCCATCAAATTGTGGCAACGGTCGAGGTCCGTTCTGGCATCTTGGGCTTGCTTGAAAACCCGCTCCCTGAGGACAACATTTGCTTCCCTTAGACTAGTGACGATCTCGGTGTAATCTTCTTCCACCCGTTTTAGGTGAAGTGCATGTTGATGTGCCTCCTTTCTCCAGCTAGCATGGATCCTCGTTGTCCGGGCTTTCGACTCGTCCAATTCTCTTTGGATATCGGTGACTTGGCTTCTCAAACCCTTTATCAATTTTTCGTCTGCCCGACTCCTCAACTGTCTGTCAGCATCTCTTTTCATTTGCTGGATTTGAGCTCTCAAGAAGTCATTTTCTTGTGCCAACTTCTTTTTGTCTCCTTCGTCGGTGGCGGCCTGCATGTTCTTCTCGAACTGAAGGTCCCGGACCTGCTGTTCTATCCTGCCAATCTTCGTCCTGTACCCCTCCTCCTTTGCTAACCAATCCCATTGTTCCCGTGAATCTTCCGTGAATTGTTGGATATGGGCTCTTTTAGAACATTTCCGACGAATCTGAAATCTCTTCCCGAACCACACGTTGTACTTTGGGTCCACCTCTCCCTTAGCTAGTTCCCGGACCATGGTTTTAGGCTCAAGGAACCGACATTCGTGCCACAGCCTTCTAACCTTCTCTTCGGGGAATACAACTCCCGGGCTCAACTCAATGGCGTACTTCCTCATGTCTTGATCGGTAGGAATAACCTGAAACCTTCCTAGTTGACGTAATACACGGTGAGGGACATATGGTTGGACACTGCGGATCCCCATCAGAAGGATATAACACTCCTCGACTGCCATATATATTACTTCAGTATCGGGTAACCACCCGAATGCCCATTCAATCTGATCGGCTTCTATTGAGCTCAGTCGTGCAAGCCATGCCTCGACGCCTTCAGGGAATACAACACCCATCATCCGTTCTTCGAAACCCCTGATACAGTTTTTTCCGGTCAACCCATGGTTCATGTATTGTGTTCGGTGATGGAGGTGTTCTTGCATCCATAATTGGAGTAACAGATTGCAACCTTGGAAGAAATTGCCCCTTCTCGGCATACAGTCAAGGCTCGATAGATTTCGGACAAAACCAAAGGGACCACCGTGCTGGTAGCCTTTTTGATTGCAACATCGGCTATTCCTACCAGACTTATCTCTATTTTCTTATCTTCGCGCGGACAAATCACAACCCCCAAGAATGTCGTTAGGAATGCTAGAATTCGTCTGGCCTCCCACTTGGTTCTATTCCCTGCGTGAGTTAGCCCAAGGTTTGACTCTTCAAAACCCCGAGGAGCGCCGTACCGTTGATATAAGAATTGGAGATCGCAACACCCTTTCAGCAGATCATCATTTTTCACCTTCCGACTAATGCTCAGCAAATCCAGAAACCCATGTGGAGATACCGGTCTTGGTGAAAGCAGGTATTGTCCTCTTAATTTCCCATTTAGTCTTGCATAGCCCGCAATTTCCTCTAACGTGGGCGTCAGTTCAAAGTCAACAAAACGGAACAAATTGCGGGTCGGATCCCAGAAAGATACCAGTGCCTTGATGATGTCTTCCCTTGGCTCGATATTCAACAGATCAACCAAACCTCCCAAAATTCTCCCTGCTACCTTTTTGCTATTGTCTTCCAAATTATTCCACCATATACGGAGCTGCTGAGGGACCTCACTAAGGATTGAAAATGATTTATTCTGATTCGTGCTCATCCTGCACATTTATTAAGGTGATTTAAATAAGAAAAACAACTTTGTTTTGCTAGAAATAAAAAAATCAGTTTTCCATCACGGCCTTTCAACGTCTCGGGGACGAAGGCTTTTAAGGCTGTGGGGTGAATTGATCGAAATCAAAATTGACCCAAAGGTGGCCGTTTATACGAAATCAGCCTTCCGGCGTCCCTTTCGGGAACATTCGGCTATTTTTAAAAACAGCGTCACCGACTTATTTAGTACAAAAGTTAGTTTTGATTTTTCGGCCATTTTTCAAAAGGTGAAGTTGGACCTGGTGGAGGTTGCCTACGTATCTCACATCCAATGAGAATCAAACCCACGTAGTTCGGTTTTGACGAAACAAACGACATTATTTATCTATTCATTTTACTAAAGGAAGACAAGTAAGCTATTTCTATCTTAAGAACAAAACATATTTTCCTTTCCTTTTTTTTTTTTTTTTTAATCTCTAAAAGCCGGTCAGCATGCAAGTCTATAACGGATAAATGCGCAAGACAAACAGGATGCAGCAGGATAGTCTGTTCATTTCAGGTCACCTGTCCTAGACGGACCCAACCCCTGTGTTGAGTCCCCTAAGCCAAAATGTAACATGATGCAAATAAACGTTCCTACTAGTGATCCGGCATGAAGCTTTGTCATTCTAAGTTCAAAAATCTGGGTTTATTGTTCTAGACTTGGCTTACCCGAGCGGACAGCTCGAGCCGAGAGGGAGGCAGCAACCCGGGAATACAGAAGCTTCACCGGTTTTGCAACTTATCCAACCTCGTTCTAAAGTGGGAATTAGACACTATACAGAAAAGAAGTCACACGAAGTGCACCCTTCTTCATGATTTAGAAGACTCAGAGAGGAGATTGGTTCCAGCACAATTTATATGTACAGTTCACAAAATATCAAAGCAGTAAAAACAACATTTTGCACATGGATGCCAACATGTAAAAGAATCAGATATTAAAATATGCCAAATACAACAGTTATTCCGAGCTCGAATTCTAAAGATGTCCCCAGCAGAGTCGCCAGAGCTGTCACACCTCTTTTTACGCACCCGCAAGGATGCAAAGAGTTTTTCCAATTAAAGGACAATCGAGATGGGATTTATTTTAATTATTTCAGAGTCGCCACTTGGGAGATTTATGGTGTCCCAAGTCACCGGTTAAATCCCGAATCGAGGAAAAGAATGACTCTATTTAACAGTCCGCGAACCAGAAATCCGGATAAGGAATTCTATTAACCCGGAGAAGGTATTAGGCATTCCCGAATTCCGTGGTTCTAGCACGGTCGCTCAACTGTCGTGTTTGGCTTATCTATCTGCTTTTTACAATTATGTACTTAGTGCAAGTTAATATCCCTTTACCGCTTTTATTATTGGTTATGATTTACGAAAGAGAAAGTTGCTTGAAAATATGCCTTCGAATCACGTCACATGAAATGCACCCGGATCCTCGACATATTCTTGTTCAACATTTCGGGGTTTGGATTTGGGTCGCATGAAATGCACACCCGTATTTAAGAAGGTAGGACCAAAATATGCGCCCGGATCGACTACTTATTTACACTGTTGAGAAGGGCGTGATATTCGTTAAGGAACGACGCATCTCAAAACCTAAGTATTTTATATGTACATTTATGAAGGCTATGCGATTAGTGTGACTATTGGGCGAGGCGCACCTTTGATTCAAATCTAAAGCGAACTACATCCCACTGTATTTTACTTAGGAGTTGATTCCAAATTATTTAAAACTTGCTACGAACCACACCACATGAAATGCGCCTGTGGTTCCTGACACGCTTTGTTTACTCTTGCCCGAAATTGGGGTCGGGTCACATGAAATGCACCCCCGACTCCTTTAATCTAATTATGTCATTCAGTTGAGTGAGTAGACAATTACGAATCCTAATTAGTAATCAACGAATTCTTTGCTGAAAGTGAATGTGCCTAAGTATTAATGACATTTTCCGCTTCTACCTTTTGCTGTAACATATCATGGCTCTTGGCTTTTGCAGTTTATCTACACTAAATAAAACCATGTATTGAATGTATTATATATGAAATCGAGATAGGATCATTAGCTTTGTGAATTCATTCCTAAGTGTAACCCCATAATCAACTTCGAAGACGTAAGCCGAGACTAAACTAACTCTATAAGCACTAACATTGACCAACCAGAATTTATTATCTAATTAGGCAATAGCACAAAGCTTCTACCATTAACCGACCATTACCAAATATTTCAATTACATGTAACAACTAATATCTGAAACAATCCGAAAGTCTATAGATAGTTAAAAAAAAAACAGTCCAACAACACATCTAATGCGAAAGTGCAGGTTCAGTAGAGTAAGTATATCAGAACAGCTTCATTTCATAGCCTAATCACTTGAGGTTACAAGGGTAGTGTACCTGGAAATCAACAAGCAAGAGACTAGAGATCAGTGGAGTTGGTGATGCAAGGTAAACAGCAGGCCAACAGCAACAAGTGTCACAACAACAACCAACCAGTAGACACTTGGTAAAGAAAACCAGTAGACTCTCAACCAAAACCAAACAGCAACAATTCAAAACTCAAGCCAAGGTAACAATACGAGCTGACTCAACAGTCCAGTGGCAGTTACCAATGGCAGTAGCACAGTGACAACAACAACACTAGCACTGGACCAGCAGCAACAGTCAGTCAAACAGCAACACAAGAACCAGGCAGCAACAACAAACTGACCAACAGCAACCAATAAACCAAGCAACAACAACTCAAACACAACAGCAACAATCCAACACAGCAACAAACTGGACCAGCCTCAACAATAATCAACCAACAGCCACAAACACTCAATACACGTGACCAACAACAACCAAACGAGCACTGCCACCAACAGCAAGACACAACCACAACACACGAAACAGTAACCTAAAGAAACCAATGAAACAGTAGCCTCTCTCAGCTCTTTCTATCTATCTCTTTTATGGTTTTCAAGAATGGATCTTTGCTGCTTATATTTCTCTAAATACTCTCCAGTTATGACTGTGTTTTTGCTCTCCAGGTACTCCAGTTATGACTGTGTTTTTGCTCTCCAGGTACTCCAGTTATGACTGTCCAGTTCTGTTTTAGTTTGATGCTACCTTTATAGCAAGAAACCCCCAACCCCTCCTGAAGGCCTACTATCAATTAACTATTGTCCTGCCCACACCTATCTCTGCCAGACCATGCCTGTCAGTCTTAATGCCTCTGTTTCAACCACTAAGTTGTGCTTAAGCATGGGCTTTAGTTAATTAATAACAGGAGACAGCTGGTGGTGCACTCTGCTGTACAGCAGGTTCCACCAGCAGTCTTGATGCCTTACCTCTTTCAATTACACCATTCAAACCTACATCAATCACACACTATATCCAAACACCCTCATTAACTCAGAATCCAGCATCGATACCAATCAGCTATAACCAATCATCACTTAATCACAAACAAGCACAATCCAACAGTGATTCTGTGTGTGTAATCAGTTTCTGCCATAAAAATGCTAATGCACAAGACCTACGAAGCTAATCGACCACATTGATTAGTCGATGACAACACACATAATCGACAACAAACGATCGACCTACAGTTTGATTCCTAATAATTCAGGCAGGGATCAAGGAACTAATCAAATATGAATTAATTGCTTGACGACCTTAATCACATTGAACCTACGATTCATTTTAACCACTGAAAACAGAGGGAATTGGCCAAATAAAAGGCCTCAAAGGAGGAGAACAGATCAACTGATATGAGAAATTAAAAGCATGATAGATGAGAACTGAAACATGAATAAAACAAACACACATATTCACACAATCGAATTAAATCGACCAAAGAAGAAATGAATACCTCGTAAGAAATCTGCCGACCCAAGCTTCGAACTAAGATTTGGAACTATTGAAGCCAAACGGGCTTTAATCGAGATGTTCTCGATTGAGAACACCTAGACTAAAGTCCCTTGGACTTCAATTACGGCTAACTCGGCTCGAATTGGGTTTCTTCAAAAACTAGGGTTCTTGGGCTCGGATTTGGGGCTTTTGCATTTCTGGTTAGATTCGAAGCAAACGAAAGCCGGCGGGGGTACGAGGGAGGCCATGTGAGGGTTTGGGGTGAGTTTGGGGTGATTTGGCATTGGTTCGAGTTTGACTCGAATCTTCAAATGAAGATTCGAGGAGCTCCGGAGTGATTCGAGGTTAGCGGAGGCTGGGTTCGTAACGGGTGAGGTGAGGGGAAGATTTTGGCATTAGTTTGGTGGCCATTGGCCTACCGGAACCGCCGTGAGGCGATTTCCGGCAGGCGGCGCAATGGCGGCGGACGGCGGAGATAAGCCTGGTCTCTGAGGACCTTTGGGAGATGAAGGGAGAGGGGGGGTCTGGCTTGGGGGGGGGGGGGGGGTATGGAATGAGCCTTATATACGAGATATGAGATTGAATCCTGATCGTTGGATCATTTACGATCAACGATCAGGATCCCCTCACTTAAACCAAACGATGTCGTTTGGTTAAGTCATAGTCTGAGTGTATATTGGAATTAAAGGATTAATCTGGGCCGTTGGATAATAAAATCCAACGGTCCAGATCAAGCGTTACACAGGCTGAAGCTTGGACGGGTATTTGGGCTGGATTAGAGGAAATTCGTTTGGGCCTGGTTTTTAGACTAAGTTTTGGCCCAGATCGGATCTTCATGATGTACTATATGTGTATGTGTATGTGTATATATATATATATATATATATGTATATATACATATATATATATATATACACACATATGTATATATACTAACCTATAACACCGCTATTTTTTACTACAATTAACGTACATAATTACATATCACCTAAAAATGTAAATCACATGACTTCGATATCAAACACTAAAAATGCAAAACCTAGCATATATTTTTTGTATTTTTAATTTAAATAAATAAACGTGCACACAAAAAGATAAAATAACACAAAATCACAAAAATCATGCCCAACACGAAACTATTTTTATTTTCGAATTTTCTGGGAGTACTTCTCAAGTAAGGCAAAAATCACGTGCTCACACACATTATATTAAAAAATAAAGTTATTTAATTTGTTAATATTATGCAAGTTAGTTATTCAATTTAGCGAATACTAAATAATCAAGAAATTAAATACGCCTCATGTTTGTTTGTCCCAAAAGTTTTTGAATACTTTCTAAGCAAATCAATCAAAATAAATCAAGGATAAATCGTAATCGAAGATAACAAGACCTTAGGATATATGATATGTTCGTTCGTTTTCGGTCTCAGTATGTGAAAAATATTCAAAAATCAAGAGAGTGATTTAGAGAGAGAGAGAAATAGAGAGATAAAGAGAAGTTCAATAATCCTCCTCCCCTCTACAATGCTAGGATCCCCTTTATATATTAAGGGACCCTCCTATCTATATTAAAATAAATAGAAACTAAATACATATCCTTGAAGGGACGACAGAACCTATGATGTCATTGTGAGCACGTGATTTTTGCCCTGCGTGAGAATTACTCCCAAAATTTCAAAAATAAAATAGTATTGGTGTTGTGCGTGATTTTTGTGGATTATATGTTATTGTTCTCTTATTTGCGTTTGTGTGTACGTGTCTGTTTGTTTAAGTTAACAATCAAAATACATATACCAAATAGGTTGCATTTATATTTACAGGGTTAGTTCCCTACTTAGAAACAGTCAAGTTTTATTTTGCGAAAATGAAAATTCATACAAAAGGGGGGTATTTTTGTTTTCTTTCGTAGTTCTTGTCATTTAATGTACCAATTATAGGTGCTACAATTCGATTTGTTTATATATATATATATATATATATATATATATATATATATATGTGTGTGTGTGTGTGTGTATGGATATATGTATATATAATACCACATGGAGTGTAGTATGGAGATCAGATTTGGGCCATAATTTAGTCCAAAAACCTGGCCCAAACCCCTTACCCGATCTGCCCAACTGGCCCCGTTGATCTGGACCGTTGGGATTTTGTTATCTAACGGCCCAGATTAATCAACCAAGCTTCAAAGACTCAGACCGTAACTTAGCCAAACGACACCGTTTGGGTTTAAGGGAGGAAATCCTGGTCGTTGATCGTAAATGATCCAACGATCAGGATTTAATCTCCTGAGTCATATATAAGTTCACCTTCACACCCCGCCCCCCCAAGCCAGACCCCTCCCTCACACCTATCGTCTCTCTTAGAGACTAATTATCTCGCCGTCCACTACCGTGTTCCGCCCGCCGGAAATCGCCTCACGGCGGTTCCGGTAGGCCAACGGCCACCAAAATAACACCGAACGACCTTCCAAACACCCCGAGTCCAAATCTACTAACCATTTGTTTCGAATCATTCCATATCTGCTCGAATATTCATCCAAAGATTCTAGTTCAAACCAAAACTATTCCTTTTACTCCCAAACTCACATACAACCTTCCCACTGTCCCTCTTATGACCGAAATGGCATTGATTTGGTTCGAATCAAGCCCGAACTACCCAAACCCCAAATCCGAGCCCCAAGAACCCTACAATTCTAAAATTAGGGATTTTGTTCGATTTTAAAGTAATTGGAGTCAATAGACTTTAATTGGAGTGTTTTTCATTTGAAAAACACTTCAATTAAAGTCCGTTTACTTCAAAAGGTGAAAAACTCGAAGCCTTCGGAACCGGGTCTATTTGATTTCGATTTCTTTTGAGGTAATGTTCTTCTTTCTGTTTAATTCAATTCGTTTTGTATTTGTTTAGTCTTAGATTGATTGAATTCTTCTCAATTTTCTTTGGCCGTCTCTATTCCGTTTTCTTTCTTCTCCAAGACCTCTTTGTTTGGTCAATTGCTTTTCTGTATTGCTTATTTGAATATGTTAGTTATAGGATACGAACTCGCGTCGATTAGCGTCGTCGAATAGTTAACTTCGCATATGTCCGGCATTTGCCGAGATTTTCAGAATCATTGTTTAGCCAACTAATCTGTTATCATTGTTATGTGTTGTAGTTGATTAGATGTCGTCGTCTAATTACATAGGTTGAGTTATTTGAAATACCATACAGTAATTAGCACCCTTGGATTGAATAGGGCTGTTTGATTGATCTGAAACTGAAATTATGATTCAAATTAGCTAACTAGGAAATCAGGGTTTAACATTTAGAGTATTTAGTGTCCTGCACATGGGGCTAATCAGTGGAATCTATTGTCACAGCAGAGCAGCCCACCAGTGCCCTGCACTTGCCAATTTTTAATTATGAAAACCCCATACTTAGACATGGTTTAGTGGGTTGGACAGAAGGAGGATGGGCAAGGGGCTGTTCTGCATAATCTGGGTGTTCCTAGGTGTTATTTTTGGTTATAAATAGAGATACACACAAAAGACCTAGAGGAGAGATAGGCATTGATACCTAGAAAAACAGGGATATACACAGAGGCTTAGACATTCATATAGACAGGCTTAGGACTGGATTTTTGGAGAGATAATCCGGAAACATATAGTCATTCACACATACAGAAACTGTAGAGAAATAGACAGTGGGATTTTGGATTCTCTTTGATTTGCCATTGGATCTTTTGTTACTGTTTCATTGGACTGTTTGTCTTAAGTTCCAAGAGATCTCTTACATAGATTTTGGGGTCGTTTGCCCTGTTGTTTGGAGTTGTTTGTCACTGGTTGGTTGAAGTTGTGTATCATTAGTTTGCTGGAGCTGATTGTGTTGTTTTGCTTGCTGAGTTTCGGACTACTACTGATTGTGTGCTAAGTGTCTACCTGGTTGGTTGTTGCTGTGGTACTTGTTGCTGTTGGCCTGCTGTTACTTTGCTTCATCGACTCAACTGATCTCTAGTCTCTTACTTTGTTGATTTCCAGGTACACAACCCTTGTAACTTCAAGTGATTGATTGGGCTATGAAATGAAGTTGTTCTGATATATTGATACTTTTACTCTACTGAATCTGCATTTTTCTTATTGGATTTGTTGCTGGACTGTTTTTCTCTAACTGTCTATAGACGTTCGGATTGTTTCAGATGTTAGTTGTCACATGTAATTGAAATATTTGGTAATGAATAATTGATTGTCAAATACAGCAAGAATAATTGACTTTGAAAACTGAAATTTCACTAAAAAATACAAGTTGTTTGGATTTCATGTCTTAGAATGTCATTGAAATATTTGGTAGTGGTTGGTTAATGGTAGAAGCTTTGTGCTATTGCTTAGTTAGATAATAAATTTTGGTTGTTCAATGCTAGTGTTTATAGAATTAATTTAGTCTCGGCTTACGCCTTTGAAGTTGATTATAGGGTTACACTTAGGAATGAATTCACAAAGCTAATAATCCTATCTCAATTTCGTATATAATACATTCAATACATTGTTTTAATTGGAGTTGATAAGCTGCCAAAGCTAAGAGCCATGTTATGTTATAGAAATTTGTGTTAAAGAGGTAGAAGCAAAAAATGTCATTACTACTTAGGCATATTCACCTTCAGCAAAGAATTTGTTGATTACTAATTAGGATTCGTAATTGTCTACCCATTCAACTGGCTGGCACACATATGGGCCTCAAGCCCAGCTTATTGGTTTCTCCTTTGTATTGGGCTCAATCGCATTGTGGATGCCATATCCGCTGTTATTAAATTGGAATTAAAAACTATTAAAAGAGTTTTTGAATAGTAAAATTATTCATTATAATACATGTAGGACTAGGTATTAAATTAATATTAGAGACAAAAAACAAAAGTAGACAATATAGTCAATTCTAAGATTGGCCTTTAATAAAATGAGATGAGCCTCGCCGCACTAAATACACATTTGCGGGGCCCTCAATCAATTATAATAAAAACATAGACTCGGGAAGACCGTTTAGCGAATTTCACGGTCTTTTTCCAAAATTAATAAGACGATAGACTCTTTAGGCACGATTTGTGACATAATTACTTTCTTAAATACGGGTGCGCATTTATGTGACCCAAATCTATCTCCCGGCGAAACTGAGATACGTTAAAGTCACAGGCGCACTGGTTGCGGTGTGACTCGAAATGTGTTTTTTCGTGACGTCGTAATTCTTCTAAAAATCGAAAAGCGGAACATTAAAAGCACATAATGAAAATATATATAGAAATCAGATAGAAACAAAAATAGCAGTTGAGCGACCGTGCTAAAACCACGGAATCCGGGAGTGCCTAACACCTTCTCCCGGGTTAACAGAATTCCTTATCCGGGTTTCTAGTTTCGCGGACGATTACAGAGTCATAAATTTCCTCGGTTCGGGATTAAACCGGTGACTTGGGACACCATTATTTTCCCAAGTGGCGACTCTGAAAAAATTAAATAAATTGATCCCGTTCCGACTGTCCTTCAAGTGGAAAAACTCCTTGCCTGATTATTATTATATCTCTTCCCGGGATGTAGTAGTAAACAACGACACATTACGTATAAGAACTCGAGCTCATTTAAATTGTTGTTTTGTCTATATCTGATTTTATTACATGTTTAATTAATGTGCTACATGTCTACCGCTTTAATATTAGTTGCACTGTATATACAAACTGTTATATGTTTACCGCTTTGATATTGCGTGAACTGTATATAAAACTGTGCCGAAAACCCGTCTCTTCTTACCCCCGGGGATGTGCTTACTGGTTGAGACTCCCCTTTCCGTTAGTGTCAATACCAAAATAAGAAAAGAGGCAGGATAAGTTACAAAGCCGGACGATCCCGCGGGTCCCCGGTGCGTAGCTCCCTCCTCAAATCCGAGTTGTCTGCTCGGGTACACGGTCTAGTACCATTGAAAAGCATCGGGATATTGAGCCTAGATTTAGGACGTTTATTTGCATCATATCCTGACTTAGGGGACTCAACACAGGGGTTGGGTCCGTCTAGAACAGGCAACCCGAAATGAAAAGACCATCTTGCCATATCATATTTGTTGTAAGCATTTATTTAGACTGGCATGCTGACCGGCTTTTTAATACGGAAGAAAAACAAAAGGAAATAGTATGGGGAAATAAATAGTTTTTTCAAAAAAATACAAAAAAATGTGTTTATATATATATATATATATATATATATATATATATATATATATATATATATATATACAAAAAATGTGTTTTACCAACAAGTCAACAAATTTAGTTGGCCGATAAAAAACGACGGAAGGTTGACTTTGCCAACAAAATGGTTTTCTTGACAAAATGTGTTTTCTCTAAAATAGTTGTTTCGACGGACCGAACTACGCGGGTTTGATTCTCACCGGGTGTGAGATACGTAGGAAGCCTTCAACGGGTCCAACTTCTCTGCATCTCAAAATAAGTTTTCAACGACCATCTTTTTCATCAATCTTAATATTTCGACCAATCAATTCCTGTGGCCCGTTTCGTTTTTTAAGAAAAGATAGTTTTGTTTGGGTCAAATAAAGATTTCTCTTTCATCTAAAAATTTACCTTAATAAATGTGCAGAATGAGCACGAGTCAGAATACAACCGAAGCTATCATAAACAAGGTCCCCTTAAGTTTGCATAGGTGGTGGAGCGACTTGGGCGAGCAAGGACAAGACACAGTTAGGCTGTACCTGGGAGATCTAGTAGGGCTACTAAATATTTCCCCGAGAGGAGACATCATACGAGCCTTGATCTCGTTCTGGGATCCAGCACACAATGTGTTCCACTTTTCGGACTTTGAACTCACGCCAACATTAGAAGAATTGGCCGTGTATATCGGAAGACCAAAGGTCCCTATGAGGGAACAATATCTCATCGCACCGAGGGTAGTGACAGTACATAGGTTTTTGGATACCGTGAAAATCCGCAGAACTGTACACAACCCAGACTTATCAGAAGGGTTCCTGCACTTTAGCATTTCTATATGACAAATATGGTCATTATGGGGGCTTCAACAAACACAAAAGCAAAATCTACAGCGGAGACAACCAGTTAAAATGGGAGGAGCATAGACGCATCGCCTTCATGATAGCTTTCCTAGGTTCATTGATATTTCCTAGAAAAGATAGGAATATCAACATACAAGTGGCAGGGGTCGTCAGCACTTTGATGAAACAGAACAACAGTACTTTGGCTCCCATGATAATATCATATATCTCTCGTGCACTCACTATCTGCAAAGCTGGAGGGGTCTTCTTTGAAGCTTGCAATGTACTGCTCCAAATGTGGATGATCGATCACTTATGTCGTCGCCCGCAGTTTATGAGGTATAGTTCAGCGGAGAAAACTTGTGTAGAAGAATTCCCTACGAGGGTCGAAGGACATGATTTGCCAGAAGGGATCAGTGGATGGATGCGACTTTTGCGTTCGGTCCCAGCCAGCAAGATAGAATGGACATTCGGCTGGCTACCCGTGGAAGAAGTCATATATGCATCGGCCACGGAATCATATTTGTTGCTAATGGGCCTCAACAGCATCCAGCCCTATGCACCAGGACGAGTATTGAGACAGTTGGGACGATGCCAAATAATCCCGAAAGAAGAAGACCTTAGCCTGCATGCAGTTGAAATTGGACCAGGAGGACAGTTCCCTGAAGCGTTGGTCCGAAAGATTTGGAGTGAATGTCAAACATTGAAAATAGACACTCGAGTGCGAGATCGAGCCCGAGGTGAAGTATCGTCGGAATACCCTGCATGGTATAGCAGAGAATTGGAGCATCAAAGGCCCACAAAAAGGCCCCACCTCAGGGAGTTCGCTGGAGCGTCACAAGAACAATGGGACTGGTTGGCCAAAGAAGAAGCTTATAGAACAAAGATTAGCAGAATAGAGCAACGGACCCATGAGCTCCAATTTGAAATGGATATGCAAGCCGCCGCCAACGAAGGAGATAAAAAGAAGTTGGCACAAGAAAATGACTTTTTGAGAGCTCAAATCCAGCAAATGAAAAGGGATGCCGACAGACAGTTGAGGAGTCGAGCGGACGAAAAATTGATAAAGGGTCTGAGAAGCCAAGTTGCCGATGTACAAAGAGAATTGGAAGAGTCAAAAGCCCAAACAATGAGGATCCGTGCTAGCTGGAAAAAGGAGGCACATCAACATGCACTTCACCTACAACGGATGGAAGAAGATTACACTGAGACCATCACTAGTCTAAGGGAGGCAAATGTTATCCTCAGGGAGCGGGTTTTCAAGCAAGCCCGAGATGCTAGAACATACCTCGACCTTTTTCACAGTTTGATGGCTCGACTGCAAGAACAAATAGACAGGCTCCTAGACCAAGTCACCAACAACGCTCAAAGATTGGGGGCGAAAAACCAGCAGAAAGAGCGGCTACTCAGAGAAAGGGACATGATCAAGGACAGAATTGGAGAAATCGGGCACTATGTCACCATGAAGTGCCTAGCTTGTGAACAAATGCCCCGCACCGACCTTTTTGCTTCAATTATGGGCTATGTGCACCAGATCATGAGAGAATTAAGGGGACTACACAAGGACCTCACACCAAGGCCCGCGGCAAGGCCGAATGATGCCTCGCGGGCCCCCGGGAATTTTGGAGCATTAGACTTTTGATTAAAAATGTATTTTTGGTCAAGCTAGTTGGCATTTTTATTTTTTACATTATCGAGTCAAGCATTTCTTTTGTTTTGCTGATTGTTGTAAGACGTGTTTTGTAACTTTGAGGTTTTATTTGATATAAAAGTTACTGAATTTTGCCACAATCTTGTTACCAGAACTACGCTCGGTCTGATTCACGCGGGGACGTGATACGTAGGCAATCCACATAAGATTCGACCACCACTAAAAGGAAAAGAATGCAAAGGTTAATAACAATAAGGCTTTCAAGGATAAAAGAAAAGAAAAAAAAAGAAAAAGAAAAAAGGGCTGGAATGACGCATGTTAAGAGTACATGTAGAAAGGGTTATTTGGTTAGGTGCATTGCATCCAACGTGCTATAACATATCTGTCAAACTCAGTAAACTAACAAGTTTGTTGCAATTCCAGAAAAGTTTAGCAGTTGGTTTGACAGAATATACTGGCTAACCATCATTACCGTACTAGATCCAAAGGACCGATTACAGTAAGCATGTCTAGTTCTGGCAAGAGTCTCGAGGAAGAAAAATCAGAGTTACAAATCATGAAAGAAGAGGTAGACCGGTTGAAACAGCAGATAACAGAGATGCACCTGGCCTGGGCCAGGGAACAGTCTTCACCAAACCACCCTACTCTCGTCTCAGCTCCGGAACATCCGCCCATTGATCCCTCGACAAGCGCCCCGATCTATCCATACTTTCAGTGGAAAACCCATATGCCACCCACATTCCACCAGCCAAACCAAATCCTCCTCCAGCCACCCCTGTTTTTGTGGCACCTCCACCTGCTCCTCTGCAAAGGCCGGCCAGCGAGCCATATGTTCGGATCCATGACAACTCTTACTATCCTCCAGAGCCTACTTTCAGGGCTCCTGAACCACAATCACATACACCTCACTGGGATAATCCGGCAGAACCGGAAAAGCACTTCCAAAGTTCGGAACACGAGGAAGTTATCAGAAAAGTTAAAAGCCTGGAGCAGTCCTTCAGGAACATGCACGGCTTGGGTAACCAGGTCAGTGTCGCTTACAAGGATCTGTGTCCGTTCCCCGATGTCCAGTTGCCGGCCGGGTTCAAAATGCCCAAGTTTGACCTATACGAGGGGCACGGTGATCCTGTAGCCCACCTCCGAGGGTTTTGTAGTAAAATGCGAGGAGCCGGAGGACGGGACGAGATTCTGATAGCTTACTTCGGTCAGAGTCTGGGAGGATCTGCGCTGGAGTGGTACACTAGACAAGACCCCAGCAGATGGTTTACGTGGGATGATTTGGCTCAAGCTTTTATCGGCCAGTTCCAATACAATCTTGAAATAATCCCCGACCGCTTATCATTGCTAAAATTAGAGAAGAAACCCGCTGAGAGTTTCGGAGAATTTGGTTTCCGCTGGAGGGAACAGGCAGCAAGGGTAGATCCGCCCATGAGAGAGAGCGAGATGGTGGATTACTTCTTGCAAACACTAGAGCCAACCTATTTCGGACATCTGGTGACGTCCGTGGGCAAGTCATTCACTGAGGTGATAAAAATGGGGGCTATGATCGAGGAAGGCTTGAAAGCCAACAAGATCATGAGCTATTCAACATTGAAGGCCACCACTCAAGCTATCCAAAGTGGTACTGGAGGAGTACTGGGGAAAAAGAGGAAAGAGGAAGTCGCGGTAGTCGAGTCCGGGGCATGGTTCAGAAATAGAGGCCCCGCACCCCAATATAGCCCGCCCCAGCCTCACCACCAAAATTACTCCCACAATCCATATAACCACCCGCAACATTACTATCCCGCACCTGATCCCCATTTTACTGTCCACCACGCACAGTCCTATTCTACACCTCCCGTCCATGCACCGTGGCGTGCACCAAACCCGCAAAACAATTATCCACCCCCAAGAGCTTACAGGAAACCCCTCGGGCGCGAGTTTTCGTCCGAACCAGGCATTCAAGGGCGACAGGGCGCCAAGGCCAAAGGCTTTCACTCCCTTGGGGGAGTCTTACACCAGTCTGTTCCACCGGTTGAAGCAAGTAGGGTTGCTAAATCCGGTTGAAGCTAAGCTACCAAACCCTCTCCCGAAGAACCTGGACCATTCAGTAAATTGTGCATACTGCTCAGGATGTCCGGGACACGACACGGAAAAGTGTTGGAGGTTGAAAACAGCCATCCAAGAGCTCATCGACACTCGCAGGATTGAGGTCCAGACTCCAACAGAGCCCAACATCAACCAAAATCCACTTCCAACTCATCATGAGACCAACATGATCGAGTTGGTACGGGTAGAAGAAGGAAAGGAGAAAACCTCTCAGACTGTAATGATGATCAAATCTAGCGGGGTAGGAATGAGAAAGGGGCCGAGCTTTGACGAGCCATCCATTTGCAAGAAGGACGTACCAGGAGGGTCAGAAGCGGGAAAAAGAAGTGTGAACGAAGTACCGGTGAGGCCGGGGGAAGCAAAAATAGTTGTACCAGGGGCAGCAACCAAGCCCGTCTTGACGGTAGCAGGCGTTCGAATGGATCCTTTCATCATCAAGCCAGCAATACAGTTGCCAATAACTGATAGTCGGGCTATTCCATGGAATTATGCTCGGATTACAACAACCTACAAAGGAAAGGAAGTGAAAGAGGAAGTTTGCGAAGCGCAAGGTTTGACCCGCTCGGGGAGATGTTTTGGCCCCTGCGGAATTGAGGAAGATCACTCCGGCGACATTGAAAAAGCCGGTAACTGACGAAGAGGCGGAAGAATTCCTGAAAAAGATGAAGCTGCATGACTATTCTGTCTTAGAGCAACTGAAGAAAACGCCTGCGCAAATATCATTGCTATCCTTGCTGATACATTCTGAAGAACACCGGCAAACTTTGATGAAAGTTTTGAATGAGGCCCACGTACCTGATAAAATCTCGGTGAGTCATTTGGAGAAGATCACCAATAGGATCTTCGAAGCGAATCGGATCACCTTCACCGACGATGAATTGCCCAAGGAGGGCACCGAGCACAACAAGGCTTTATATCTTACGGTAAATTGTGAAGAGTCGGTGGTTACCAAAGTCCTTGTCGATAATGGGTCCAGTGCTAACATTTGTCCTCTCTCTACACCGGACAAGTTGAAAGTGGACATCGGCAGGATACGCAAGAACATCATATGTGTTCGAGGGTTTGATGGAGGAGGCAAAGCGTCGGTTGGTGACATAGTGTTAATCTTGACAATTGGGCCAGTGGAGTTCACCATGGAATTCCAGGTGCTGGACATGGTGGTGTCATATAACCTTCTGATAGGGCGACCATGGATCCATGCCGCAAGAGCAGTTCCATCCAACCTACACCAACTCGTCAAGTTTGAGTGGGACCAACAGGAGATCGTCGTCCACGGAGAAAATGATCTACAATCAGGCACCATCATCCCCTTTGTTGAGACAGAAGAAGATGTTGGGCCGTGGGTGTATCAGGTCTGCGATGTGGTATCCGCCAACCGAGTTCCAGAAGGGGAATGCATTCCCAATGACGGAATAATTATTGCAGACGTCATGGTGGCGCATGAAATGTTGAGACATGGTTTCATACCCGGCAAAGGTCTAGGTGCATCTCTGCAAGGAATCATACAACCGGTATCCGTGGTCGAAAACGTGGGAACCTTCGGCTTGGGATTCAAGCCAACATCAGAGGACATCCAGCGAGCCAAGAGGAATAAGCAAAAGACATGGGTGCTCCCGAAGCCTGTTCCGCGCCTTTCCCGATCTTTTGTCAGGTTTAGAGAAAGAGGACATCCGACGACAAAGGTTCCCAGCCCTATGGTTAGGCCGGACGAAGAGTTCTTAAGAAAGTTCGAGGACCTATTCCCAGATGTATGCATGCTAGAGGATGGCGAAGGATCCAGCCATGCCGAGATACAGTTTGTGGGATCGAAAGCAAAGTTGAATAATTGGAAGGCTACTCCTCTCCCTGTCCGGAAGGAGTCTTGGTAGTTTGTTTTGGATTGTTTTCTTTCGAAATTTTGTGTTGGGGGTTGTCCCTGAAGTAAAATCCGTTTGTTTTAATTCATTTTGATTTGAGTTTGCAAGTTTGTTTTCCTTGTACTGTTCCCATTAATGAAATTCTGTTCCCTTCGTGTCTAATTTTGTTTATTTTTACTTTTCTGAACAGCCTTCTTCCAACTGATCTTAATGATATGGCATGCTTAAAGGTTAGTCAACCCAGTCTAGAAAGTCAATCGGGTTTGGAAATAATAACGCATAAAATAAGAAGTGACGAGAGTGAGTCAGAGTACGGCGATGATGAAGCCGTAGAAGAAATCGGTGAAGAATTAAGTCACTTCGAGGAAAAACCCAAACCAAATTTAAATGATACCGAGGCCGTTAATCTGGGGAACGCGGATGACGTCAGAGAAACCAGAATAAGTGTCCATATTGAACCCAACCTGAGAGAAGAGTTGATCAAAACACTCATGGAGTTTAAAGACATTTTCGTATGGTCATACGACGACATGCCAGGACTCAGCACTGATCTAGTGGTTCATAAATTACCCACCGATCCGGCATATCCTCCCGTCAAGCAGAAACTACGGAAATTCAAGACGGAGATGAGTGTGAAGATTAAGGAGGAAGTAACCAAGCAGTTGCAGGCGAAAGTCATTCGTGTCACTCGATACCCCGAATGGTTGGCTAACGTAGTACCGGTGCCAAAGAAAGACGGAAAAATCAGAGTATGCGTGGACTACCGTAATCTCAACAAGGCGAGTCCTAAGGATAATTTCCCACTTCCCAATATCCATATCCTAATTGATAATTGCGCCGGACGCGAAATCGGATCCTTTCTGGACTGTTATGCGGGATATCATCAGATTTTGATGGATGAAGAGGACGCAGAAAAGACGGCTTTTATCACACCGTGGGGGACTTATTGCTACCGAGTGATGCCGTTCGGTTTGAAGAATGCAGGGGCAACATACATGAGGGCGATGACTACGGTATTCCATGACATGATACACAAGGAAATTGAAGTGTACGTGGATGATGTGATCATAAAATCCAGACGTCAAGAAGACCATGTTGCCGACCTCCGGAAGTTCTTTCAAAGACTTCGAAGATACGACATCAAGCTCAATCCGGCCAAATGCGCATTCGGAGTTCCATCAGGAAAGTTGCTAGGATTCATCGTCAGCCGACGGGGCATTGAGTTGGACCCATCCAAAATCAAGTCCATCCAGGAGTTACCCCCGCCAAAGAATAAAACAGAGGTAATGAGTCTGTTGGGAAGGTTGAATTACATCAGTAGGTTTATTGCTCAGCTTACAGCAACCTGTGAGCCCATATTCCGTCTGTTGAAGAAAGACGCGGCGATAGAATGGACGACGGAATGTCAGGAAGCGTTTGATCAAATCAAAGGGTATCTGTCAAACCCACCCGTACTAGTTCCGCCCGAACCGGGTAGACCCCTGATTCTTTATCTGACGGTTTTGGAGAATTCGTTCGGCTGCGTACTGGGGCAGCATGATCTTACTGGCAGGAAGGAACGGGCCATTTACTACCTCAGTAAGAAATTCACATTCCACGAGGTCAAGTACACTCACCTAGAAAAGACATGTTGCGCTTTGACTTGGGTAGCCCAAAAGCTGAAACATTATTTATCTTCTTACACCACTTACCTCATTTCGCGTTTGGATCCGTTGAAGTATATTTTCCAGAAACCTATGCCTACAGGGAGGTTAGCAAAATGGCAAATATTACTTACGGAGTTCGACATCATATACGTGACAATGACGGCTATGAAAGCTCAAGCCCTGGCCGATCACTTAGCTGAAAATCCCGTTGATGACGAATACGAACCTTTGAGGATGTATTTTCCAGACGAAGAGGTATTGCAAATTGAGGGGTTGGAACTAACCGAGGAGCCCGGTTGGAAGCTTTTCTTCGACGGAGCGGCGAACGCAAAAGGAGTCGGAGTAGGGGCTGTGCTTATCTCTGAAACAGGACATCATTATCCTGTTACTGCTCAACTGCGTTTTCACTGTACCAATAATATGGCCGAATACGAGGCATGTATCTTGGGGTTGCGATTAGCGGTGGACATGGATGTACAGGACGTCTTGGTCTTGGGGGACTCGGACCTTCTAGTACATCAGATTCAGGGAGAATGGGAAACCAGAGATCTAAAGCTTATCCCGTATCGTCAGTGTTTGCATGATCTGACCAAGCGCTTTCGATCAGTGGAATTCAGGCACATCCCAAGGATGCATAATGAGGTTGCCGACGCTCTAGCTACTTTAGCGTCGATGCTACATCACCCGGACAAGGTTCGTGTCGATCCGTTACATATTCAGGTCCGGAATCAACATGCTTATTGTAATGTGATAGAGAAAGAGGTGGATGGTGAGCCATGGTTTCATGATGTCAAGGAATACCTCAGGTTAGGAGTATACCCAGAGCAAGCAACTGGAGATCAAAAGCGAGCTATTCGGCGGTTGGCGAACGGATTTTTCCTTAGTGGAGGGGTGTTGTACAAAAGAACCCCGGATTTGGGATTGTTGAGATGTATAGACGCAAGTCAAGCCACAACAGTGATGACGGATATACACTCGGGAGTTTGCGGACCACACATGAGCGGATACGTATTGGCAAAGAAGATTCTTCGAGCAGAATATTATTGGCTCACTATGGAGCGTGATTGCATAAGTTTCGTGCGAAGATGCCATCAGTGTCAGATACACGGAGATTTTATTCATTCTCCGCCGACCGAATTGCATACAATGTCAGCACCATGGCCATTCGTTGCGTGGGGTATGGATGTTATCGGACCTATAGAACCTGCGGCTTCCAATGGTCATAGGTTCATTCTGGTAACGATCGATTATTTTACCAAGTGGGTGGAGGCCAAAGCATTCAAATCAGTGACCAAGAAGGCGGTGGTGGATTTCGTACATTCCCACATCATCCGCAGGTTTGGAATTCCAAAGATAATCATCACAGATAACGGTGCCAATCTTAACAACGGATTGATGAAGGAGGTATGTCAACAGTTCAAGATTACACACCGAAATTCCACACCATATCGTCCCAAAGAAAATGGTGCGGTTGAGGCAGCAAACAAGAATATAAAGAAGATATTAAGGAAGATGGAAGAAGGGTCTAGGCAGTGGCATGAAAAGTTACCGTTTGCGCTGTTGGGTTATCGCACTACCGTCCGGACTTCGGTAGGTGCAACTCCTTACTTGTTGGTATACGGGACTGAAGCAGTAATACCAGCAGAAGTTGAAATCCCATCCCTCCGAATTGTCGCTGAAGCTGAGATTGATGACGACGAGTGGGTCAAAACCCGATTAGAGCAATTGAGCTTGATCGATGAAAAGAGATTGAAAGCAGTATGTCACGGCCAATTGTATCAAAAGAGAATGGCGAGAGCATATAACAAGAAGGTACGTCCCAGGAAATTTGAAGTGGGACAGCATGTGCTGAAGAGAGTTCTACCACATCAGGCCGAAGCGAAAGGCAAGTTTGCTCCAAATTGGCAGGGACCATTTGTGGTGACTAGAGTATTATCCAACGGCGCTCTGTGTCTAACTGATGTTGAGGGAAGATGCACCGATATGACTATCAATTCTGATGCAGTCAAGAGATATTATGTGTAATTCTTTAATGCATTTGTCAACGTTTGGTTTCGTCTTGTGTGTATTTGGCATTTTTCGGAGAATGAAATGACAGAGGCAATTTTTCTACTACCCAAACACTTTAACCCTTGTTTTCCCCTTTTGAGCCTTAATTATTCTTTCATATACCCTCTTTCGGAATCATCAAGGAAGATGTGTAACAAAATAGAAAAAGAAACAAAGAAAAAATACAAGAAAAAGTGAACTACGTTCGACCTGATTCCTCAAGAAGGATACGTAGGCGCCACACGGCCCGGTCATAATAAAATAAAAATCAAAGATCCCCCAAGCAACGAAACTGGGGCAGAAGTCATTATTTCGTTCGAAATATAGTGTGGATTCCGAAAGTTGTAGCAAGCTAACCGTTGAGGTTAAACCCCTTTCTTTAGCCTCACGCGCAGAAACCACATTAAGAACCAGAAAGACCTCTCGATCAATATTTGAGAAATGCCAAGTCATGTGAATGAAAGCCAAAAGTGACATCCCGACCCTCGATTGAATCCAGGATGCACAAGCCGAAAGGGGATAACGCTCTAGAGGGAATCTCATGGGTGATACCCCGCCGCAGGGAAAGAAAGCGTAAATGAGAGAGTCTTAACGGTGAAAACCCTCGCGGGCACCTTAAGGCGAAGAAAGTTGAGAGAAATAAAATGAGAGAGTCTTACGGTGAAAACCTTTGCGGGCACCTTAAGGCGACGGGAGATAGAGAGAAATGAGAGAATCTCATTAGTGAAAACCCTTTGAAGGGCACTGTGAGGTGACAGAGCGAGATGGTTACAAGATGTCTGCATGAGACAAGGTTTGGACATCCGTTTACCTCTCGCAGAACGCGGCATCAGAAAGTGATTGACATGAATAGACTGGGTAGTTTAATCTCAAAGGCGCGGCATAACCATTGGATCAGGCACACATTCAGATAAGTTTTCCTACTTTTGAGTTCAGAAAAGTTTTTTTTTCTTTTGTCATTTTGCGGTCAGCATTCTTTTCTTTTCTTTCATCTTTCGAAAATTGATTTTTCAAAGCTTACTACCAAGTTCTCCCAAAGCAGTATAATGAAAATGAATAGGCGTGGAACGAGGCAATAAGGCAGAAGTCATTACGATAGTAAGATTGGAACGACAAGTCGATTGGAAGGTTCGCAGGAATTACGGAGTATGATGGACACATGTGGCACGTCCGAAAGATGATTTCACGCAACAGATCACCGGCTAAAAAGAGTCGGATCAAACCAAAGATTGGAATGAAAGGGAAAGATGAGAAACCGTTCGTGGAAAGAGCATCGTCCCCGGCAAGCGTCAACGTCATCCTCAAAATTCGAGAGAGGCCAAGCAGCTGAAAGAGAAAGAGAATGGCCCCAACAAGAGTGGCACGACCACTCACTGCGTTTGAAACTAACAATTTTTCTTTGATTTAAAGCAGGAAAGGAGGGTTCGTTGGCGGAAAAGCATACCATCCAGAAGTTTATCAAACTGGGACAGAAAATTTTCTCCCGTTGCGAAAATTTTCTTGAAAGCAAAGACCCAATGGATAAGGGTAGAAAGCAACACAAGACTTCGGGAAATACCAGCTCCGAGCAGAATAGTTTGGAGAAAGGCCAGACATCGAGATTCCCCCAGCAGTATTACATCCCATAATTCGTTCAAGGAAGCAAAGGCGTGAGTCCCGGAGGAGGTATGGGAAGAAGGAAGAGGAAAAGAGGTCCCTCGCCAGGATAATCCCCGGTCCATAACATTTCAAACCCGGCGAGTCCGAGAGAGAATGAGGGTGAAGGAAACAAAGAATACTTCCTCAGCAGCATCGTCCCCAGCAGATGAGTAAACAGTTCCAAAGATATCCCCAGCAGCCAAAAGAAAAGTAATACGACCCAGGGGAAAGCAATTCCAGGACAAGATAATTCAGAAGAAAAGTGGCCCGATAGGCGATGCAGGAAGAAGAAATGGTACAGAAAGCAAAGGAAGGCGACGTGGATGGGATGGAGTTAGTGAGTAGTTGAAGTCAGGGAGCCCGCCTGGAGAATGGAGTGGCGATTTTAGTTTTGAAGTAGTAGTTGAATTCAGGGAGCCCGCCTGGAGAATGGGGTGGCGATTTTATTTTGAAGTAGTAGTTGAAGTCAGGGAGCCCGCCTGGAGAATGGAGTGGCGATTTTAGTTTTGAAGTAGTAGTTGAAGTTAGGGAGCCCGCCTGGAGAATGGAGTGGCGATTTTAGTTTTGAAGTAGTGGTTGAAGTCAGGGAGCCCGCCTGGAGAATAGAGTGGCGATTTTAGTTTTGAAGTAGTAGTTGAAGTCGGGGAGCCTGCCCGGAGAACGGAGTGGCGATTTTAGTTTTGAAGTAGTAGTCGAAGTCAGGGAGCCCGCCTGGAGAATCGGAGTGGCGATTTATTTTGAAGTAGTAGTCGAAGTCGGGGAGCCCGCCCGGAGAACGGAGTGGCGATTTTATTTTGAAGTAGTAGTTGAAGTCGGGAGCCCGCCCGGAGAACGGAGTGGCGATTTTATTTTGAAGTAGTAGTTGAAGTCGTGGAGCCCGCCCGGAGAATGGAGTGGCGATTTTAGTTTTGAAGTAGTAGTTGAAGTCGGGGAGCCCGCCTGGAGAACGGAGTGGCGATTTTATTTTGCAGTAGTAGTTGAAGTCGTGAGCCCGCCCGGAGAACGGAGTGGCGATTTTTTTTCGAAGTAGTAGTCGAAGTCAGTGAGCCCGCCTGGAGATCGGAGTGGCGATTTTATTTTGAAGCAGTAGTTGAAGTCGGGGAGCCCGCCTGGAGAACGGAGTGGCAATTTTATTTTGAAGTAGTAGTTGAAGTCGGGAGCCCGCCCGGAGAATGGAGTGGCGATTTTAGTTTCGAAGTAGTAGTCGAAGTCAGGGAGCCCGCCCGGAGAATGGAGTGGCGATTTTAGTTTTGAAGCAGTAGTTGAAGTCAGGGAGCCCGCCTGGAGAATGAGGTGGCGATTTTATTTTGAAGTAGTAGTTGAAGTCAGGGAGCCCGCCTGGAGAATGGAGTGGCGATTTTAGTTTTGAAGTAGTAGTTGAAGTCAGGGAGCCCGCCTGGAGAATGGAGTGGCGATTTTAGTTTTGAAGTAGTAGTTGAAGTCAGGGAGCCCGCCTGGAGAATGGAGTGGCGATTTTAGTTTTGAAGTAGTAGTTGAAGTTAGGGAGCCCGCCTGGAGAATGGAGTGGCGATTTTATTTTGAAGTAGTAGTTGAAGTCAGGGAGCCCGCTTGGAGAATGGAGTGGCGATTTTATTTTGAAGTAGTAGTTGAAGTCAGGGAGCCCGCCTGGAGAATGGAGTGGCGATTTTATTTTGAAGTAGTAGTTGAAGTCAGGGAGCCCGCCTGGAGAATGGAGTGGCGATTTTATTTTGAAGTAGTAGTTGAAGTCAGGGAGCCCGCCTGGAGAATGGGGTGGCGATTTTATTTTGAAGTAGTAGTTGAAGTCAGGGAGCCCGCCTGGAGAATGGAGTGGCGATTTTATTTTGAAGTAGTAGTTGAAGTCAGGGAGCCCGCCTGAAGAATGGAGTGGCGATTTTATTTTGAAGCAGTAGTTGAAGTCAGAGAGCCCACCTGGAGAATGGAGTGGCGATCTATTTTTAATTTGGTTGAGGAAAGCGGTTGAATGTAACAGAAATCTCCGGCATGAATCCAAGTTCGTAAGCAGAGGGAGGCAACAAGGATCAGAAAAGATAGATTCAGATTGCAAAGGAGAATAGCTCGAAGATCATAAAGAAGGAACCGATGATCGGAGTTCGGCAATCAAGATAGGCCGAAATAACAATTGGCAGAAGAGAAGAAGCATCAGAAGGAACACCAAGTCAGACAGGATGGCAAGGAGCATGACAAGATCAAGTTAAAAAGATAGATAAGAACTTGTAGTACTGTAACTTAGCCTAGCTTCTTATTTTTGCTTAGCACGGTGTAATAAGGGGATCAGTTAAGCATTGGCAACAGCAGTAACAGCAGTAACAGCAAGATCACAACAGTCATGGTAGTCCCAGCTACCAAAACTTCCCGAACTACATTGACCTGATTCCCTTTTAGCCAGGGATATGTAGGAGACCTTTTGAAGCAAGGTTCGGTCAAACTTTTCCAAGGAATGCTTCACACGGAGCGCTCGAACGGGCAAAAATCGCTCGTGTTTGCTCATTATCTTTGCACGAAAACTCTTCATGTTTCCGCGCAAAGAGGGGCAGCTGTGAGCACGTGATTTTTGCCCTGCGTGAGAATTACTCCCAAAATTTCAAAATAAAATAGTATTGGTGTTGTGCGTGATTTTTGTGGATTATATGTTATTGTTCTCTTATTTGCGTTTGTGTGTACGTGTCTGTTTGTTTAAGTTAACAATCAAAATACATATACCAAATAGGTTGCATTTATATTTACAGGGTTAGTTCCCTACTTAGAAACAGTCAAGTTTTATTTTGCGAAAATGAAAATTCATACAAAAGGGGGGTATTTTTGTTTTCTTTCGTAGTTCTTGTCATTTAATGTACCAATTATAGGTGCTACAATTCGATTTGTTTATATATATATATATATATATATATATATATCTTGTCATTTAATGTACTAATTATAGGTGCTACAATTCGTTGTGTGTATATGGATATATGTATATATAATACCACATGGAGTGTAGTATGGAGATCAGATTTGGGCCATAATTTAGTCCAAAAACCTGGCCCAAACCCCTTACCCGATCTGCCCAACTGGCCCCGTTGATCTGGACCGTTGGATTTTGTTATCCAACGGCCCGGATTAATCAACCAAGCTTCAAAGACTCAGACCGTAACTTAGCCAAACGACACCGTTTGGGTTTAAGGGAGGAAATCCTGGTCGTTGATCGTAAATGATCCAACGATCAGGATTTAATCTCCTGAGTCATATATAAGTTCACCTTCACACCCCGCCCCCCCCAAGCCAGCCCCCCCTCACACCTATCGTCTCTCTTAGAGACTAATTATCTCGCCGTCCACCACCGTGTTCCGCCCGCCGGAAATCGCCTCACGGCGGTTCCGGTAGGCCAACGGCCACCAAAATAACACCGAACGACCTTCCAAACACCCCGAGTCCAAATCTACTAACCATTTGTTTCGAATCATTCCATATCTGCTCGAATATTCATCCAAAGATTCTAGTTCAAACCAAAACTATTCCTTTTACTCCCAAACTCACACACAACCTTCCCACTGTCCCTCTTATGACCGAAATGGCATTGATTTGGTTCGAATCAAGCCCGAACTACCCAAACCCCAAATCCGAGCCCCAAGAACCCTAGAATTCTAAAATTAGGGATTTTGTTCGATTTTAAAGTAATTGGAGTCAATAGACTTTAATTGGAGTGTTTTTCATTTGAAAAACACTTCAATTAAAGTCCGTTTACTTCAATAGGTGAAAAACTCGAAGCCTTCGGAACCAGGTCTATTTGATTTCGATTTCTTTTTGAGGTAATGTTCTTCTTTCTGTTTAATTCAATTCGTTTTGTATTTGTTTAGTCTTAGATTGACTGAATTCTTCTCAATTTTCTTGGGCCATCTCTATTCCGTTTTCTTTCTTCTCCAAGACCTCTTTGTTTGGTCAATTGCTTTTCTGTATTGCTTATTTGAATATGTTAGTTATAGGATACGAACTCGCGTCGATTAGCGTCGTCGAATAGTTAACTTCGCATATGTCCGGCATTTGCCGAGATTTTCAGAATCATTGTTTAGCCAACTAATCTGTTATCATTGTTATGTGTTGTAGTTGATTAGATGTCGTCGTCTAATTACATAGGTTGAGTTATTTGAAATACCATACAGTAATTAGCACCCTTGGATTGAATAGGGCTGTTTGATTGATCTAAAACCGAAATTATGATTCAAATTAGCTAACTAGGAAATCAGGGTTTAACATTTAGAGTATTTAGTGTCCTGCACATGGGGCTAATCAGTGGAATCTACTGTCACAGCAGAGCAGCCCACCAGTGCCCTGCACTTGCCAATTTTTAATTATGAAAACCCCATACTTAGACATGGTTTAGTGGGTTGGACAGAAGGAGGATGGGCAAGGGGCTGTTCTGCATAATCTGGGTGTTCCTAGGTGTTATTTTTGGTTATAAATAGAGATACACACAAAAGACCTAGAGGGGAGATAGGCATTGATACCTAGAAAAACAGGGATATACACAAAGGCTTAGACATTCATATAGACAGGCTTAGGACTGGATTTTTGGAAAGATAATCCGGAAACAGATAGTCATTCACACATACAGAAACTGTAGAGAAATAGACAGTGGGATTTTGGATTCTCTTTGATTTGCCATTGGATCTTTTGTTACTGTTTCATTGGACTGTTTGTCTTAAGTTCCAAGAGATCTCTTACATAGATTTTGGGGTCGTTTGCCCTGTTGTTTGGAGTTGTTTGTCACTGGTTGGTTGAAGTTGTGTATCATTAGTTTGCTGGAGCTGATTGTGTTGTTTTGCTTGCTGAGTTTCGGACTACTACTGATTGTGTGCTAAGTGTCTACTGGTTGATTGTTGCTGTGATACTTGTTGTTGTTGGCCTGCTGTTACTTTGCTTCATCGACTCCACTGATCTCTAGTCTCTTACTTTGTTGATTTCCAGGTACACAACCCTTGTAACTTCAAGTGATTGATTGGGCTATGAAATGAAGTTGTTCTGATATATTGACACTTTACTCTACTGAATCTGCATTTTTCTTATTGGATTTGTTGCTGGACTGTTTTTCTCTAACTGTCTATAGACGTTCGGATTGTTTCAGATGTTAGTTGTCACATGTAATTGAAATATTTGGTAATGAATAATTGATTGTCAAATACAGCAAGACTAATGTGTTTGAAAACTGAAATTTCACTAAAAAATACAAGCTGTTTGGATTTCATATCTTAGAATGTCATTGAAATATTTGGTAGTGGTTGGTTAATGGTAGAAGCTTTGTGCTATTGCTTAGTTAGATAATAAATTTTGGTTGTTCAATGCTAGTGCTTATAGAATTAATTTAGTCTCGGCTTACGCCTTTGAAGTTGATTATAGGGTTACACTTAGGAATGAATTCACAAAGCTAATAATCCTATCTCAATTTCGTATATAATACATTCAATACATTGTTTTAATTGGTGTTGATAAGCTGCCAAAGCTAAGGGCCATGTTATGTTATAGAAACTTGTGTTAAAGAGGTAGAAGAAAAAAATGTCATTACTACTTAGGCATATTCACCTTCAGCAAAGAATTTGTTGATTACTAATTAGGATTCGTAATTGTCTACCCATTCAACTGGCTGGCACACATATGGGCCTCAAGCCCAGCTTATTGGTTTCTCCTTTGTATTGGGCTCAATCACATTGTGGATGCCATATCCGCTGTTATTAAATTGGAATTAAAAACTATTAAAAGAGTTTTTGAATAGTAAAATTATTCATTATAATACATGTAGGACTAGGTATTAAATTAATATTAGAGACAAAAAACAAAAGTAGACAACATAGTCAATTCTAAGATTGGCCTTTAATAAAATGAGATGAGCCTCGCCGCACTAAATACACATTTGCGGGGCCCTCAATCAATTGTAATAAAAACATAGACTCGGGAAGACCGTTTAGCGAATTTCACGGTCTTTTTCCAAAATTAATAAGATGATAGACTCTTTAGGCACGATTTGTGACATGATTACTTTCTTAAATACGGGTGCGCATTTATGTGACCCAAATCTATCTCCCGGCGAAACTGAGATACGTTAAAGTCACAGGCGCACTGGTTGCGGTGTGACTCGAAATGTGTTTTTTCGTGACGTCGTAATTCTTCTAAAAATCGAAAAGCGGAACATTAAAAGCACATAATGAAAATATATATAGAAATCAGATAGAAACAAAAATAGCAGTTGAGCGACCGTGCTAAAATCACGGAATCCGGGAGTGCCTAACACCTTCTCCCGGGTTAACAGAATTCCTTATCCAGGTTTCTAGTTTCGCAGACTGTATTACATAGTCATAAATTTCCTCGGTTCGGGATTAAACCGGTGACTTGGGACACCATTATTTTCCCAAGTGGCGACTCTGAAAAATTAAATAAATAAATCCCGTTTCGATTGTCCTTTAATTGGAAAAACTCCCTCGCTCCCTCGCGGGTGCGTAAAAAGGAGGTGTGACAGTCATTTCCCCTAATGCCACTAAGTCGTACCTCTGCCCCGGCTAATGCACGCTTGGCGGTTATCCGTACCGATGCAGAGATATGGTTGGTCAAATTCGACCCCATACAGTTAGTTCCTCCATTTATCGGGGTCGCAGCGAGGTGCATCTACGAAGGACGGAATCAATAACCTCATTCAGAGAGAGGTTGACTTTCGTTCAAAAGTAGTAACATAGTAAGTGGGGGACAACACTCGCGACTGTTGAAATGCTGACGCGTAATTCCTTTACTTTGGTGACGTCTGCACTCGCATGCTTCATCATTATGCATATTCCCGAGGCAACATAAAAGGCGGTCTGACATTTGGTTTCTCGTGCTGGTTTGAAATATGTCTCTTCGATTTTAGCGCCACCCAACCCTATAAATAGGGGGAGGTTTTAACGTGAAACAAGTTTTGATCATTTGCGAGAGATATTCCATTTACTCAAGTAGCATTTTCGTTCTTCGGCTTTTCTCCATGGTCGGAAAATTCCCTCTCCCCCGTTGTGTTACGCACATTTACTTCTTGAATGGGAACCATGGTCAAATCTCGGCGGAATAATCTGAGGGTTACTGATATTAATCCATCAAATATGTCGCCTCCCTCTGCTACCAAAGAACCTCCTATCTTAGAGCGACTTCAACAAATATTCACCTGCGTAACCATAGCAATGCTCTAAATTGTTACAAGATCATTTAGATGATCTTCGTGAGACTTACGACGTACCTGCTCACGTAGAGATAGTTCCGGCGGGGGCGGATCATGTAGACGTGCATAGACCGGGATATTGCACCTTCTATGAATACCCATTCGTGATTGGCTACAGTCTCCCCATTTCCCTTTGGTGGAGGAGCTCTCCCACTTTTACAAGGTATGCCCATCTCGGATTACGCCGTACACCCTAAAAATATGTCGGATACTATCCAAATATGTGGAGTTGGTCGGGTGCAAGGTCTCTATCCACCATCTTCTGCAATTATTTAATGTCGGCTACCTGAGAGACACCATGCTGTATTTGAGAAGTCATGGTACAAAGGTGCTGGTGGTCAACACCGATGACCGACCTAGCTGCGGATTTTGGTGTAGGTATTTCTATGTTAGGACCAAGCGCCTGGTCTCTAACCCTGTCGGGTTCCCAAAAAAGTGGAATTCAAAACGTAAGTGTCTCTATTCACTGAACTCCTTTCTACTTGTGACTTGTCGCACTTCTAAATTTTTTTTGTTGCGGCCATAACACACATACCTCGGCTTGTTACCGGCATTAGGAGATGGGTTACCGACCTGTTGCGGTATGCGGAAATGACCCGCACATGGCCTACTTTTCTCCAGCATTATGGCTTTGCGACCCCTTCAGGTAGATTTTAGGCTTCATTTAATGGGTTTTGCAAATTTCACTAACTAGTTTATCTTTATAGCGACATGATGAGTTGCTCCTAGGAAAAGGGCGATAGTACCGACTTCTACTTAGTCTGATGCTGCTTCGGATACTCGGAGATACTCTGCGTGTCTGTCTGAGGAGGTGTTACTATGGTCCCTTTGTAGGGAGTCACGTCGGTAGCAACGGTTATGAGGGAGTCGGCGTCGTTGGTACCAGCTCCGTAGCCTATAGATGGATCTCCTGAGGGCGAAAAATCGGTGGAGAGGAAAAGGTGGAGGCTTGTGACGAGCAAGGCGGTGGCTACAGATGATGAAAGGAGTATCATGCCTCGACAAATGCCCAAACCTGTATTCATGGTCGACGCCAACCGTTCTGGGAGGTCGGCCCAACATGAGAGCATCGTTGCTGGTGATAGTTTGGCACGTGCCACTAAGGGTGGTTCGACGACTAACATCGACAGAGTTGGTGGGTGGTCGATGGATCAGACTCCAAGGTAGCCCAGGAGGACGTGGACGAGCTTGTGAAGGGTCTTACGCAGGTGGAGATGATGGCGGATGGATCCGACCGTCGAATTATGATCTCGAGGGCTTACAATTTACTGCAAAACAGCGAACATGCCGCATCGAAACTTACTTTGCTATGTGTTGCCCCTGAAAGTAAGACGCTCATGGCTGTTAGTGATGCGGACTTGTCTCGAAGGGTCGCCGACATGACGTTATAGGTAACCCTTTAATTATTATTCTTTGCTTGTCATAAGGTTGGCTCGATGTGTGCTAATTTTTGATGTCCTTTTTAGACCCTCATTTTGGAGGTGGAGCGGAGGTGTCGTGAGCAGAAAAAGGCGACCATCTTGATAAGATGTTCAAGAGATACCGATAATACCACTCAAAACATCAAGCGGTGGCGGACCTTTTCCAGCAAGACCCCGAATTTTGGGTGTTTTGTAGAGATCTTGAGCAGCAAGAGGCCCAGCTAAAATGTAGGAAGGCCAAACTGGAGAAGGCGGAGGATGAGCTGGTGAGAGCCATAGCGAGTTGGAAGCCCTTCTCAAGGTAGGGGATGATGAGCTTGAACTGACCCGGGGGTGGCGGTGGAGAATGCCGATCTTTAGCGTAGGGTGGTGGATTCCACCGCTGAGCTTGAAGCCAGGGCGGCAGAGATTAGCGCTCTTAGGCAGGGTGCCCTCCCAATGTCTGAGGACGGGGGTCGACCTCTGCAGCTTTCCTCATATCGCCCCCATCCAATCATAATATGTGCCGTAACGCGCAAGAGATGTGGATTTGCGGAAGCCAAACTTGACGCATATAGAGAGTTTCATGCTGCTGGTCGAGCGATGGAGGAGGAGGTCCAAGCACGGCAGAACGAGGCTCGCGCCGCCCGTAAAGCTTGTGGGTATAGCTCTGACTCCCCTGACCGGGAAGGCTACACTTTGGAGGACATCGGCCTTCTAGACTCCAACCCCTTGTATAATGAGGTTTATTGCCCAAGAGGCGACATGCAGGGTGGCGAGGAGCCTTGAACTTGTACATGTCTTGTTGCTTTCTTCTTTTTTCTTTTTGGAATGTAATGGGGCTCTTTCGCGGGGTTAAATGTAAATATATTTTTGTTGTGATATATAAACTTTATTTTGGTCGTTGTTTTTTTTTATCATTTTTTTATTTCTTTTTTCCCTCCCTTTTTTGTTTAAGACCTCGTCGTGGCTCGAGTGGGTTCGAAATGATTTCAACGACTTTAGATAATAGGATGCTACTTCAACTGTTTTCGAAGTGTTATCCGTCACGGTCAAACTGGGTCGAACCTTGATATCGATTGCCTTAGCCAATAGGACATTACTTCAACTATCGTTGAAATGTTGTCCATCATGGTCGAACTGGGTTGAACCTTAATAGGGATGGCCTTATGTAGTACGACATTACTTCGACTATCGTTGAATTGTTGTCTATCGTGGTTGAACTGGGTCGAACCTTAATGGTGATGGCCTTAGCCAGTAGGATGTAACTTCGACTGTTATCGAAATGTTATCCGTCGTGGTCGAACTTGAGTAGAACCTTAATGGCGATGGCCGTGGCCAGTAGGATGTAACTTCGGCCGTCATCAAAGATCCGTCGTGGTCTAACTGGGTCAAACCTTAACGGCGATGGCCTTATCTAGTAGGATATAACTTCGATTGTCATCGGAGTGTTATCCGTCATGGTCGAACTGGGTCAAACCTTAATGGAGATGGCCTTAGCCAGTAGGATATAACTTTGACTTTCATCGGAATGTTATCCGTCATGGTCAAATAGGGTCGAACCTTAATGGCGATGGCCTTGGCCAGTAGGATGTAACTTCGACTATCGTCGGAGTGTTATCCGTGGTGGTCAAACTGGGTCGAACCTTAATAGCGATAGCTTTAGCCAGTAGGATATAACTTCGACTATCATAGGAGTGTTATCCGTCGTGGTCGAACTGGGTCGAATCTTAATGGCGATGGCTTTAGCCAGTAGGATGTAACTTCGACTGTCGTTGGAGCGTTATCCGTCGTGGTCGAACTAGGTTAAAGCTTAATGGCGATGGCCTTATCCGGTAGGATGTACACTTCGACTGTTGTCGAAGTGTTATCTGTCATGGTTGAACCTTAATGGTGATGGCTTTAGCTAGTAGAATGTAACTTCGACTGTCGTCAAAGTGTTATCCGTCATGGTCAAACTGGGTCAAACCTTAATGGCGATGGCCTTAGCCAGTATGATGTAACTTTGACTATCGTCGAAGTGTTATCCATCATGGTCGAATTGGTCGAACCTTAATGGTGATGGCCTTAGCCAGTAGGATGTAACTTTAACTATCATCGGAGTGTTATCCGTCATGGTCGAATTGGGCCGAACCTTAATGGGGATGGCCTTAGCCGTTTGCATAATGGAGATAGTGGCCTTGGCTATTTGCATAATGGAGAAACTAGCCTTAGTTGTTTGCATGATGGAGAAAATGGTCTTGACTGTTTACATAATGGAGAAAATTATGTACAATGGAGAATTCCGTAAAACATAAAGTTTTTCCCATACAATGGAGATTTGACTAGTGTAGTCCCTTTATTATATCGGCCAGGAAACTGTATCGACTGGCCAATATGATAAACTTGCTCGCAGATACCACCAGGTGTCCTCTCCGCTGCCTCGTTAAAAACTTTCTCGAGAAAACCCAATTGGGACAAAACTTGGGTAAGGGAAAAAGAGTACAACTCGGGAGATGCCTTTAGAAGTGGAAGTATTTAAGGTGAGAGATGTTCCAGTTGTTTTGGAGTTTTTTTCCCTCCATTGTTTCTCACTGGAATGCTTCTTCGTTCGCTGCTGCTATGATTTTATATGGTCCATCCCAGTTGGTACCCAATTTTCCTTCACCCGGGTCTTTTGACACCAATGTTTTGGCTTTGAGGACGTAATCGCCCACTTTGAGTGGTCTTATTTTGGCTTTCTTGTTGTAATACCTTTCATCTTGCTATTTTTGGGTCGTCATCCTTATGTGGGCCATGTCCCTTCGTTCTTTGGCTTCGTCCAGGTCTTGAAGTCTATTTTTGTTGTTCTCTGCCCTGCTGCTATGTGAATATCTCAGGCTTGGCTCCCCGGTTTCAACGGGTATAATTGCGTTGGTTCCGTAGACTAATGAATATGGCGTTTCTCCTATGCTGGATTTGGGTGTGGTCTGATATGCCCACAACACTTCTGGTAGTAACTCTGGATATAACCCTTTATCTTCTTTGAGTTTCTTTTTCAATATGTTTAATATTGTTTTGTTGGTGGACTCGGCTTGGCCGTTGGGGACAGGATGATATGGAGTGGAGAGTATCCGCTTAATGTGCCATTTCTCGAAGAACTCAGTTGTTTTTTTACCGATGAATTGGGGGCCGTTGTCATAGTTTATTTCTTTTTTTTGGTAAATTTCTTTAGGGATGCCGAAGTGGCATATGACGTTTTCTCAAATAAAGTCGATGACTTCCTACTCGCGTATCTATGCATACACACCTGCTTTCACCCATATGGAAAAGTAATCAGTCAAAACTAGAATAAATCGTACCTTTCCTCATCCCGTTGGTAGGGGACCGATTATATACATTCCCCACTTGAAGGGCCAACGCGAGGTGACTGAGTGGAGAAGCTCTCATAGTTGGTGTATCATGGGGGTGTACCTTTGGCACTGCTCGCACATGCGGACGTATTCTGTTGCCTTGTCTTTCATAGTGGGCCAGTATTAACGGGCTCGGATGATGTAGCAGACAAGGGCGCGATTACTTGTATGAGCACCACAATGGCCTTCATTCACCTCTTCTAATACTTGTCTCATTTGGTGCGGCCCAAGGTAATTAGCGAGGGGTCCGCCAAACATCATTTTGTAGAGATCATGTTATCAGGCTGTATTGGACGGTTTGTACATGGAGTTTTTTGGCTTCTTCTTGTCGCGTGGGAGCGTCCCGTCCTGCAGATGGGATACAAACTGGTCGCGCCAGTCCCAAGTAAGGTTTAAAGAGAGTACCTCAACGTGATCGATGGCCAAATAGAGGAGGGTGACTACACTTCCCTTGCTGATATTCTTGGTGACTGCGGCTAGTTTTGCTAAGCCATCCCCCTCGACATTTTGTGCCCTGGGGATTTGTTTGAGGTGGCATTCATCGAATTCACGCATTAGCTTGAGGATTTCTGATTCGTATTTTTGTAGCCTCTATTCTCTGACTTGGTAAGTCCCGGTGACTTGAATTACTACGAGTTGGGAGTAGCATTGGAGGATGAGCCGTTGGGCCCCGTATTTTATGTCTAACTTCATACCTACAATTAAAGCCTCATACTTGGCCTAATTGTTAGTCATCTCGAAGCATCGTATGGACTGGCAAATTATTTCACCTGTGGGGACTTCGAGGATGAGTCCTAGTCCCGATCCCGAGGAATTAGCGATGTCGTTAGTGTATAGAGTCTAGGGGTCGGTGTTAGGAGAGGCGCGGATGGCCTCTAGTTCCACCTCTAGGAATATCTCTGCGCTGAAGACGGCGAGAAAGTCAGCAAGTACCTGTGATTTAATGGCGGTTCTTCGGTGATAGGATATGTCGTGCTCGCTGAGCTCTATGGCCCACCTAGCGAGCCTACCCGAGAGTTCGAGCTTATGTAGGATGCTTCTCAGGGGAAGGTCCTTATTACTTTTATGGGGTGGCACTGAAAATAGGGTCTAAACTTTCGTGAAGCTACGACCAGTGCTAGAGCTAACTACTCGAGATGTGGATACCGTGTTTCAACATCCACTAAGGTTTTGCTGATATAGTAAATAGGAGATTGCGTATCTTTGTTTTCGTGTACCAAGACTGCACTGACAACAACTTCGGATACGACCAAATATACTAGCAAACTCTCGCTCGGGTTTGCTTTGACCAACAACGACGACGAAGATAGGTAGGCTTTTAATTTTTGTAGGGCCTCGATGCATTACCCGTTCCACTGTAACCCATGATCTTTTCTTAGCACACCGAAGAACTTATGACATCTGTTGGAGGATCGTGAAATGAACCTTGATAGAGCGGCTATTCGCCCCGTTAAAATCGGTACCTGCTTCTTGTTGTTCAAAGTCTTAGGTATTACATCTATTGCCTTGATTTGATCTAGGTTGACTTCGATACCTTGTTGTGATATGAGGAAATCCTGGAATTTTCCCGAGGTCATGCCGAAGGGGCACTTTTCTGAGTTTAGCTTCATCCCGTACTATCTCAGTATCCCAAAGGATTCTTTCAAATGATCGATGTATTCATCCTTCTTTGCCGACTTTACTAGCATGACATCGATGTAAACCTTCATGGTTTTGTTGAGCTGTTCCTTGAACATTTTTGTGACCGATCTTAGGTACGTTGCTCCTGCATTTTTGAGTCCGAAAGGCATTGCCTTATAGCAGTACGTCCCTTAGTGGGTGATGAAAGTTGTCTTTTCTTGATCTTTTTTGGCCATCATGATTTGATTGTAGTCGGAGTAGGCATCTAAGACGCTTAGCAGTTCATGCATTACGGTTGCGTCTATCAGCTGGTCGATATGGGGTAGTGGGAATGAGTCTTTCAGGCAAGCCTTGTTTAGGTCGGTGAAATCCACACACATTCTCCATTTCCCGGTTTTCTGTTTGACCATGACGACATTAGCGACCCATTGCGGGTATTTCGATTCTCTAATGGAACCGTTGGCTAGTAATTTATTCACTTCTTCACTGACCGCCTTGTTGATTATGGTGTTGAATTTCCTTCTCGTCTGCCGCACGGGCGAGTATAGTTGATCAGCATTCAACTTATGAGTGGCGATGTCTTTCAGAATTTCGGGAATATCTGAATGAGAGAAGGCAAATAAATCTGTGTGGTTAGTTAAGAATTCATGGTACATACTGGGGTCATAGAGACTGTGTCTGATGTAGGCTTTCTTTGAGCGGTCGGCGTCGTCCAGCTGGCCTGGATCGAGGTCTTCGACCATTGCTTTGCAAGCTTCCACAATATCTAGGTCTTTGATGGCTTCTACTGTCGGGTTGGCTTTAGTACCCGACATGGCTGATTGTTATGCTTCAACACTTGCTCCTTTCAGCTGTTTGGTATGTGTACAGTCTTGGGCTATCTGATAGCATTCCCGAAGGGTACGTGGCTCGCCTCGAATGTTGAATACTCCCTATGGGGTAGGGAACTTGATCACTTGGTAGAAGCTCGAAGGAACTTCTCGCATGGCATGTATCCAAGGGAGCCCTATGATGGCATTGTAAGTTGTTTCCTGGTTCATGACGTGGAACGTGGTTTTTAGTGTAACTCCCCCTGCTAAGACTGGCAATAATATCTCTCCGAAGGTCTGCTCCAGTGCATTGTTAAAACCCGTTAGTGTTATGCAATGCAATATTATCTTATCTTCGAGTCTCATTTGTATGAGGACTCTTGGATGGATAATACAAGCACCGCTTCCGTCGTCTACCATGATTCTCTTGACAACTGTATTGGCGACACATAAAGTAATAACTAAAGCATCATTAAGGAAAATACAAATCTTCGATATCAGACTTATCGAAGGTGATACTATCTTCAAAGTCGTCATACCGTTCATGGCGATTGTGCGCTTCAATTTGTGTGTGGTGGTGAACTTTACGTGGTTGATTGTTGAGTCGTTGCTGCCGCTGACGATCATATTTTTAATGCATGCTGGAGAAGGGGGCTTCGGTGGTCCTTGGGATTGATTTCATGCTCTGGCAAAATTGGCCTTTCCCTTATTGCTGAGTAGCTCTTTCAGGTATCCTTGGTTTAACATCCTGACTACTTCTTGTCTTAGACCTATGCAATATTCGGTCCTGTGCCCCCTTTCCTGATGGAATTCGCACAGGACGTTCGACCTCCTTGTGCTAGGATCTAATTTCATTTTCTGCAGCCATTGCACCTTTGTGCTCAGCTTCTCCAGTGTGTACACTATTTTTGAAAGGAACACGCAAAATTTTTAGGCAGATAATAAATGAGGCATACCTCTTTCATTTCGGAGTGGGACGACATGTCGTTGTACTGCATCTAGGTGCCTTGGAGGGGGTGAATTGGAGGTCCTGACATAGGGTTGATGCCTTTCTTTGTTAAAGTGTGGGGGTTGTTCCCGTCGTTTGTGGTTGCATCGATCCCTTCTTGCTTCTGATTGTATCGTTGTTAGCCATTGGGTTGGCCCATTGAGATCGTCTTCTTTTGCTCTTACTTCGGCACAGTAGGCGTTGTGGTTCTCTTCCTATGTGGTGGGGGGATATTTCATAAGTCGGCTTAGCAACTTCTTGGTTGCTCTCGAACCATCTCTGTTTAGCCCGTTTTAGAAAGCCGCGTCTGCCATGCCTTCCGATACGTTTGGCAAACTTATTCTTACCCTGCTGAATCTGGCCAAAAAGTCCCTGAGTCCCTCACATGTTGTTTGACCGACTGCAAAGATATCGTTGACCCTAGCTTCGTTGTTCTTCGCTCCTGCATGGGCAGTAGCAAATTTGTCTGCCATTTCTTCGAATATTGATATCGTCCTAGCTGGCAGCTGAGAGTACCACGTTAAGGCCCCTCCTGTCAACGTTTCTCTGAACTTTTTCAGTAGCACAGACGGTGCTTATTCTTTTGAAAGATTGTTGCCTTTCACAGCGGTCACATAATGAATCAGATGATCCCCGGGATCCGTAGTCGCATCATATATTCTTATGTATGGTGGCATTTTGAAGGTTTTTTGGGATTAGGTGAGGGGCAGCCTCCTTACTTGTACGGTTGTTCGACGAACCGTCCTACATCGCGCTTTGGCAGTAGCTTAGGAGCGCCAGGAATTTTGTCTACTCTTTTCTGGTGCTCTTTCATTTGATCATGGAGCGCTTTGTTTTCATTCTCCATCTCTTCCATTTTCTTAAGGATGGTTGCAAGTGCACCATCCCTGGCATCGGCATCAATGTGAGTGTTGCTTGCTCGTACAGTACCGAGTTCACCGATTGCAGTAGTGACTTCTGCTGTCGGCGAGTCCCTCGTATTCTATTGGGGTGATTTTTTGAGCGAACTACTTAGAGTGCTTGTCAACCATTCTTCTAGTAGCTTCTTAACCACCAGGGGTGTTTCTTTGGCGGCAGATGTAGAAGCCCATTTCTCATGCAAAACCGTTAAATCTTCGAGTGAAGAGGGTGAGATCTCCCCATCCGGTGCATACTCGGTTTTGTGCTCGTGATATTTTCTCTACCGGCCTCGTTGAGAGGGCATATGAGGTTGGTTGCGACATCTGCTATCGTCTTCATCCTTGCTTCTCTTTCTGCCATCGTTCGGCTTCTATGTAGAGAACGGTGATCGTTGTTTTTTGATATCCTAGGTATGAACTATGATTTTGATTGCCGAAATCCCCATAGACGGTGCCAAATTATTTGTCCCAAAAGTTTTTGAATACTTTCTGAGCAAATCAATCAAAATAAATTAAGGGTAAATCGTAATGGAAGATAATAAGATCTTAGGATATATGATATGTTCGTTCATTTTCGGTCTTAGTTTGTGAAAGAGATTCGCAATGGGGCGGTGCGGGGCGGTTGCGGGGCGGGTTTATCCTTAACCCGCATAATGTTTAACCCGCCCCGCCCCGCCCCGCATAGGAATATTTTCTGTTTTCAAACCACCCCGCCCCGCCCCGCATAAACCCGCCCCGCCCCGCACCGCAAAGTAAAAAAAATTCATTTTTCATTTTTTACAAGTAGTTTCTCTTTTAAAAAAAAACCTAAAAAAATTAATGATAACCTATTACCTTCTTTTCTAGGTAGTTTCACCTATGTCCATAATGTTTTCAATATTTTATGAAATTTCAATTGAATTTTTTTAATATTTTATAAAATTTCAATTGTATTATTTTATGGATCTATTAACATTATCAATAATGATCAGTCTGGTACATGTATCATGTATGATATATTTAAGTTAATTATTAGTACATACAAGAAAAAATCAAATTCTTGAGAAATATGAATCAATCCTTAAAATAATTCATCTTTTACAAGGTGATATACACATACGTCATACGCTGACTGAGATGGTTAGGGAAGATCTACGATTACAAATATTTTTTAAGTTATATACTTATATGTTCATTTTCATATTAAACCGTTAAATAAAACATAAGAAATCTTTGGATTATGTTTATTCAAATTGTAATTAATTATTAAACATCAATTACGGTATGTCTTCTATTAATCCTGTTAGAAAATATTTTTTAGCATAGTAATTTGATTAGTAAGTTAATTATAATAATCAATTTTAAATATATCTTCTTAAAACTAGTATGCAATATTTCTACCGGATAGGCGAACCAATATTTTAATGCTCCAAAAATTGATAATATCCTAATATGTTGATAATGTATAACTAGGGTATATGATATTACCCACACATCTAAGCTTAAAAGAGCAAGAAAAGAGGAGATTAATGAATACAAAATTTAAAATTAAAATAAAGATATAAAGATAAGCAAGGGAAAGTTTATAAAACAGATTCTAATTAAGAAAAAAGATTGCAAAATGCATGAAAAGATTTAATCTTCTTTGACGAAAAGCGGCAAATATGCGATGCAAGTATTACACAAATGCGTAACCCGCAACCGCCCCGCAACCGCAATTAAATTTAAAAAATAATTCTTGAACCCGCCCCGCCCCGCATAAACTGAAAACCGCCCCGCCCCGCATAAGCTGAAAACCGCCCCGCCCCGCTTGCCATTCCTAGTGAAAGAGATTCAAAGATCAAGAGAGTGATTTGGAGAGAGAGATAAAGAGAAGTTCAATAATCTTCCTCCCCTCTGTAATGTTAGGATCCCCTTTATATATTAGGGGACCCTCCTATCTATATTAAAATAAATAGAAACTAAATACATATCCTTGAAGGGACAACGAAACCTATGGTATCACTTCTCCTAATGCCACTAAGTCGTGCCTTTGTCCCGGCAAATGCATGTTTGACGGTTATCCGTGCCGATGCAGAGACGTGGTTGATCAAATTCAACCCCTTACAATGTTCCTAAAGCTAACCAAAAAAAATTATTAAATGAAAATTACCAACTTAACCACTAAGAGCTATGATTCGGAAAAATCACAAAAAGCCAAATGGCACTAATTTTCAATTGATTCAATTAAGAGCTCATTTGGACATAAGAAATTTTTTCACTTATTTGAAAATTTTCGAATTCATTGTTTGTTCATAAAATTTTCAATTTTCACTTGAAGATGCATTTTGAATTTTTTCGAAATTTTGAAAAAACTCCAACAAGTTGTTTTTCAAATTTTCACTCAAATTACTCACAAAACTTTAAAACAACCCAAAATTATATTCTTGTTCAAACACAACTCTAATTTTCAAATACTATTTTCACTTAATTTTTTTTCACTTTTTTTAGAATTTTCAATTCTTATGTCCAAACGCCCACTAAGTCTTGGTATTGACTTGCATGTTCTACCATGTTTTATTTTATTTAATTATGTGGATAAGTTGATTTATCTTCCTCCAATCTTAGAATTGATAAGAAAATTGTAATTTCTCAACAACTAGCCTCCATATTCCTGTCAAAGCAATATAATGAAAATCTAAAATCTTACCCATTTAACCTAATAAATGAAAACGAACTCAAATTGTATGAAAAATAAACATTCAAGAATTTTAAAAATTACAATGATGGAAGTTAGACGAATGGTGAATGAATCGGTTCAACAATATTCGTGTGAGCAAGTCGTACATTGATACTTGAATGACATTAATTAAAATTTATTTTATATTAGAATAATTTAAACTTGAATTAGAATGAAGTTAGATCATTGATACAAATGGATTTCAATTGGTTTAAATTAAATTAACATACAATTAATTAATTGATTAAAAAAAAGAAAGAAAGGAAGCACCATCCCTTTTTCTCCTTCCCCCAAAGACAAATTCCAAACCCTCCTCCCCACCACCCCGCTCCGCTCCATTTGTTTACCTGTGTTTTCTCTTTTGAAAATCAAACAATTGCTTACAATTTACACCCAATAAAAACCCATCAATAATTCCAGGAAATTCATCTCACCCAAAATCAGAAGATACTCAAAGGACAAATTTTTGAATTATTTCTTGATTTTATTGAACATATTAAATGGAGTATGATAGCATTGAATGTGTATCATCTTCAGATGGTATTATAGATGAAGATGAGATTCCCCAACACATAAATATAATTCGTTCTCAGTTCAAAACGACCCACAACAACAACAATATCAATATCTTATGTGATGGAAATAACAATAAAGGGGGAATTGCTATAAATCCAGCTACTAGCGTTCATGAGCTTCTTGAATGCCCTGTTTGTACCAATTCTATGTACCCTCCCATCCATCAGGTTCCAACCTTTTCAATTTTTTTTTTTTTTTTGCTTTTTGATAATTTAAGAAGTTTTGGTAAATTATGTTTCCACATTTAGAGTTTTGGGGTTTCTCTTTATTGAGGCAAGATTGGATTTTCTGGTAAATTGATGTTCCACGTTTTGCTATTCTGAATTTTTGGTTTCCCTAATCTGTTTGATGAGTTGGTTGAGGAAAGATTGATTTTTTCCTTGGACTGTGCTATATATTTTTCACTAGTTTTTTCCTAGATTAATTTTACGAACATGTTTTTATGGCATTATTGTTTCACGAGATCTTTTTCCTTAAATTATAGTTTTCGTTTCTTTCAATTTTTATAGATTTTTTTCTATTGGGTGGATAGGCTGAGAGCGAGCTGAGATGGTGTAAATTTGGTTTTTTATTTGTAGTTAGTAAATGAATTAGATTTGGAAATCTTTTCCTACTTTTAGGACCTTGAGGCATTACATGGGTTTCATGAGTTTGTTTTGCATCGGGTTCTTGTCTATTTGGAGTTAGGGAAGGCTGAAAAGTCCGCTGAAGTGATTTAGGAAGAAGGGAATCAACCAATAATTCAGAAATTTTCCACAACTTTTGACGTATTGGGTCATGCTACTGGTTTGTATCACTGGGAAGGGTTAGTGTCAGACTACAAGGGCCTATTGTACACAGCCTTACCTTGCATTTCTGCAAAAGGCTGTTTTCATTGCTTAAACTCGTGAACTTCTGGTCACATGACAACAATTTCACCATCTACTCCAAGGTTCCCCCTCCGATGACTAATGGGAGCAGTTGCACACTCACATTGCATTTAACTTATAACGGGCGTTAATTAAGTGCTGGAAGTGCAAAGAAGCTGGTCATAAGAAGACTGACTGTCCTTAAAATAGGAAATCAGGGAACACTAGTTACGTTTCATATTAAAAGGTAGCTACGGAAAGAAACTTAGGACTGGACATTGAGGTGGAGTATTTGTGCTGAATTAATGTTCATAACTCAGAATGTGATGGGTGTTTCCTTGTTTTCGGTCTTAGTAAAGGAGCCACTGAGGACTTTTACCTCTCCAATTACTGGTTTAGTAGCTGGTAGTTTATCTTCATTTGGTTTGTACTCAGTTAAATCATATTTCAGAAGTAATTAGGTTCCAACAGCTTCCTGGATTTAACAAAAGTGTGAGCACTGAAAAGTCTAAGTTCTAATAGGGTTGCAAATTATCAGCACTCTGATTGTAGTAGGGTAAATCCTCTTGTCAGCATCGGAGTATACCCTAAGGAATCAGTGCGGGAGCAAAGCCAAAGATTTAGAATCAAGACCACTTTCCATATTTAAAAGCATCTTTCTTTGATGGTTTGATAGGCTATAACATTTTTAGTATTAATTTATCTTGACCTAGAGGTTTTCTCTGAGGCATTTGATTTTTCCTATATTCATCTTGCACAATTCCATCTTTGGTAGTTGAAATATGTTTTTGCACTTTGAGTATTTATATTTCTAGTGAGGATACGATTAGCTTCTTCAGATTCAGGAGTCTTTTATCACGCCGGAGGATTGTTTGGGTAATGGTAGAAAAGCGTCATTATAATATCTCTAGACTATGGCTAGCACAGCAATGTACTTCTGTATTATGTGTTCGGTTTATTAGTTGAACAGAAACTGAATTATTTCTTAAAATACCCTTGTCCTTTATGAATTGTATAACCATCAGTGTTGTCAAAGGCGCGCTTAAGCCCTGAAGTGAGGCTCAAAATACGTTGTCGTTGAGCGCTTTGCGTCGCTTTGTCGGCGCTTTAGTGTCACATCAAAGCTCTAAGGCATACTTTTCCTCGCCAATTAGTGTAATCTTGAAAAATCGACCTTAAACAATTGATATTTCACTTTAACTTAAATTATTTTCAATTTCTTTGTCCATATATTTGTTATTAATGCTTATAATGATTAGTCTTGGAGACTACATGCATATTTGTACTTTTTCTCCCGTTGCGCCTTTTTTTATTAAAGCCCACGCTTTATTTGTGCTTTGCGCTTAAAGCCCAAACGGACCTTAGAGCTTTTTTTCGCTTTTCGCCTTTGATAACACTGGTAACCATGTCTATGGTTTGAATCATATAGATCACTTTCATCTTTGGGTAGTCTCTAGCTACTAATGCCTCCAAAGTGATGCATTAACTTCTTCTCTGATTAAAAGGAGATTTTTGAACGCTAAAGTTGTGAAATTCTGGGGAAATTTAGAGGCTACATCACAAAACACAGATACTGAAATGAGCATCACAACAAGTTAAACCAAAGCGAATTTGGTTAATGTTAACTTGGAGCTCTAATGAATCTTAACAGTGTCATCATTTTCATCAATATACCATACTTATCATATTCATATGTTGTTGCTGCAGTGTCATAATGGGCACACTATCTGTTCAACGTGTAAAGCGAGGGTACACAACCGATGTCCCACTTGTAGACAGGAGCTTGGTGATATCAGATGTTTAGCACTAGAAAAGGTGGCTGAATCACTTGAGCTACCTTGCAAATATGGCTCTCTTGGATGTCCTGAGATATTTCCTTATTACAGTAAGCTGAAACATGAGTCAGCGTGTAATTTTAGACCATACAACTGTCCGTATGCTGGGTCGGAGTGTGCAGTTGTTGGTGATATTCCTTATTTGGTTACTCATTTGAAGGATGATCACAAGGTAGACATGCACTCTGGATGCACTTTTAACCATCGCTATGTCAAATCTAATCCTCGGGAAGTGGAAAATGCCACGTGGATGTTAACTGTAAGTTGAATATCTTTTTTTTGGCGGGTTTTAAGTAATCATGTCAAGAACTAGTCTTTGACAGCTTTATTAAAATTGAGGATCTAAATTTTTGTTAAGGCGCTGCATATAGTTGTACTTGTAAAAATTGGGTAATATCTTACTAACACTCTGTATATAGTATATTTAGTAGGCACTATTTTAGGCCTTGCATTAAAGTTATAGTTATTTCATCTGTTGTGCAATTGCATTCAATAAGATTCTCTTCACACTTGATGGTCTGCCCCAGTTTGAAGTATCTCATTAAGGGGTCGTTTGGTAGGGTGCATAAGAACAATGCTGAATAGGGTGTATTAGTAATGTTGGTATTAGTTATGCTTGCATTAGTTATGCTGGTAATCGTTATGGTTACATTAGTTATGCTGGTATTAGTTATGCTAACATATTTCTTATCCATTGTTTGGTTTGATATATTTAAACATTGCACAATTTCTAAAAGAATTGTTTGTTTACAAAAATGCCCTCAAAACTAGTCCACACAACTTTTTAAAAGAAACATATGTTGAGAAATGTTTTATATGAAAAGGTTTAAAAAAAATATTTTATTTGTCTACCTATATTATAAAATAAAGTTAAATATTTATTTATAAAAAAAGAAAATATGCTAAGAATGTATTTATTTACTAGGGATATAATTTTATTTCTAGGGAGGAGAGAAAGTAGCAGGAGGAGAGAAAGTAGCAGAAGTGCTTCTAGATCTCATGGAATAAGGCAAAATTTCTAACAAAACTTTCCACCTCTTGCGCCTTCTTGCATGGACTTGGGCTTGCTTACTGGCTTCGCTGAGGATGGGATTCCCTACCCGATGAGTCTGGCTAGGCTATTAGGCACCTTTGGTCTAGGCTTTCTCAGGCCTATCCAGAAATCTGAAGTTCCGTCCACAGAAGGTCTAATTCTGAGCCGAAGCTCTATTTATTGTCCTATTCCCTTTCCTGACCAAAGTCACTAAGGAGTGGCCGGGGCGGACTGCAATTCGCCTGAGCTTAGACGGACACCTAAGCCTTCTAGGCAAGTGCATAAAGAGAGAGGGGAGGTAGCTTCCAGAAAGATAGAGTTATCACACAAAGGCGATTCAGGAGGCTACTACCGGCGAAGCCCCGCTTGCTTCGGAGCGTGCTATTGCGTGAAGCGGAAAGGGACAGCGGATGGAGCATTGGGCAGCCCCTATTGCCCAAGGGCAAGGCCACGCTAGGCCATTCTAGAACCTTCTATAGAATGCTAGCTTCTTGTAGCTTGTATGGCAGCCCCTTTGGCCGACCTAGGCAGTTTCCTAGGAGTCCTCTAAGATGCCACCACTCCTTTGTGCTTCCATGGAGCTTCACTATTTGGATTATTTTGATCAAGCATAAATTTTGAAGGACAATTTTGTCTTTAACTAAGCTAATGCATGCATTAAAACCTATTGCATTATTAATACCATTGTTTTCTATGCATTAGTTATGCATAGGATCAGAAGCGGATCTAGGATTTCAAGAGTATGGGTGCACTAGTGTGAAGAGGTGTATCTAGAATCACGTGTTTTACTTTAGTCTCTTACCATGAACTCACTACATTTTTAAAATTATATATCAATGCAGTTTTAAAAATTTTGGTGATTTTCACGTATATATCAATGCCCTATGCCGAAAATAAGTCCATTTGAAGTGGGATTTGAACCACCAATTTTACTTATAGAGGTGCACCCAATAATTATTGGACCATATGAGTCTTTGAGCATGGGTGCACTCACATATATTTAAGTAATTTTAAAAAAATATAACATAATTACACATGGTTTAAGGTGAGGAGTAGGGGTTCACGTGAACCCATGCCCATAGGCCTAGATACGCTCCTGCATAGGATAATACCAAATAGGATTAATGCTTTCATAAGTAATGCATGGGTTCAAAATGTCTACCGAACGATGTATTATTAACACACAAACTAATGCACCCTACCAAACAATGTATTATTAATACACAAAGCTAATGCATGGATGACAAGAGGGGTTGCTCTGATGGTAAGCAACTCCCACTTCCAACCGAGAGGTTGTGAGTTCGAGTCTTCCCAAGAGCAAGGTGGGTAGTTCTTGGAGGGAAGGATGCCGGGGGTCTATTTGGAAACAGCCTCTCTACCCCAGGGTAGGGGTAAGGTCTGCGTACATGCTACCCTCCCCAGACCCCACTAAGTGGGATTATACTGGGTTGTTGTTGTTGTTGTTGTTGTTGTAAAGCTAATGCATGGATCTTATCTAATGCACCCTACTGAACAACCCCTGAGTGTATGACTTCTCTGTTCATATACTTTTTCAGTTTAAATTTGTTCAAAGAGGTATCTGACCGAATATTACTCATGCTGCTCCTGCTACTAAAATTGCGAGTCACATCTCATACCTCATTTATTGTGCTATTGTTCCTCGTTTCAGAACTATTTCCTAAAGCTAGTTATATTCAAATTTAGAGTGACTTTTTCCGTCACCTTTTTCAGGTTTTCAACTGTTTTGGCCAGTACTTCTGTCTCCATTTTGAAGCATTTCAGCTTGGGATGGCACCCGTATACATGGCATTCCTACGGTTTATGGGAGACGAGACAGATGCGCGAAACTACAGCTACAGCCTAGAAGTAGGGGGAAATGGAAGGAAGCTTATCTGGGAAGGTACACCCCGAAGCATAAGAGACAGTCATAGGAAAGTTAGGGATAGCCATGACGGGCTCCTAATACAACGTAACATGGCCCTATTCTTCTCCGGTGGGGACAGAAAGGAGCTCAAGCTACGGGTGACTGGAAGAATATGGAAGGAACAACAGAATCCAGACGAAGGAGCATGCATTCCCAACCTATCTAGTTAATTGCTGGGGTTGCATCTCAAAACCTATTGGGTTTTGTTATTCTTATGTGCTGAATCTTTTGGCTAATGTTAGCACCAAGACTCATAGCTTGTGGTATCGGTGTACATCTGTTACACAATAGTGCAAGTTTGACTCTTACTTTTCCTTTCTTGGCTATGTCATAAGTAAATTAAGATGTTGAAGGTTCACCAAAAAGATGTACAACAGCTAAGTTGTTATCCATCAATTTATAAGCTTTCTTGTCAATTTCATATGCCCTAGATATGTTTGTTATTTATTCATAATAAATAGTCCATCTGTTTGTTGTAACACAGTACTGCAAGTGTAAGTGTCTGGCTTCATAATAATTGGTGCAACAAAATGGATTGACAGCAAAAATGAAGGGTGACTGAAAGCAAAAAGGAACTTCAAATTTGGCTAAGAAACATGGTAACATACATAAACAACAACAACAACTCAATATAATCCTGCAAATGGGGTCCGGAGAGGTTAATATATACGCAAATCTTACCCCTACCCCGATGGGCAGAGAGGTTGTTTTCAGGAGATACTCGGCTCAAGAAAGTAACAAGAGACGATATATTAGTAGTATCAATAGATTCATAATAAATTGACATAACATAATATAAAATACATATAATAACCAAATAACATCAGTATAAGAATATAGGAAATACGAAAATGTCATCGAAGGGTTCCTTCAACTACTAGTCTTCTACCATCAGTAGATAAAGCGTACATAGTCCAACACTATACTACACCAGTAGATTGTTTGGTCAAGTTTCTCCGATTCTAGAAGTACTTTTTTTTAAAGTACTTTTTCTTCAAAATTAAAGTATTTGGCCAAGCTTTTGGAAGAAAAAAAAAGTATTTTTCAAGAGAAGCAAAAGCAGTTTTGGAGAAGTGGGAAAAAATTGCTTTAAAATAGCTTCTCTCCAAAAACACTTTAAAAAAAATACACTTTAGAAACACTTTTTAAAAGCTTTGTCAAACAGTAATTGTTTTTCAGAAGTGCTTTTTAAATTAATTAGCTAAACACAAATTACTTCTTACCAAAAGCACTTTTAAAAAAAGGCACTTCTCAGAATATAAATGACATTTACGTTAAAGGCACTACCGAATATAAAACTAAACTTCGGCAACAGACATAACTAAGGGTGGCAAAATGATTCAAAAAAAATAGTTAACCACCCATATTATCCACTAAAAAATGGGTTGGATAATGAACTTTTTAAAAATGGGTTAAATATGGATAAGAACCATATTATCCATTTAGATAATGGATAAATAATGAGTAACCAATGAGTCTAACTTTTACATTGTAAAACCTCAAGTTAGGGAGACTAAATATTCTCCCAAAAGTGATTATATACAAGAAGTCATGGATATATGGGTAACCCATATTATCCGCCGATTAACCCATTTTTTATTTGTATTAAATATGGCTCGGATCAGATAATTGATCTATTTTTCATTACCCATTTTGACCCGACCGATATCCGACCCGACCCCTTTGGCCACTCCTAGACGTAACTAAAGTTTAGTAAAACTAATTTTTGTTGATTGCCTTCTTGCTAGCTCTAAGAAGAGGGAAATTATTTTTTTTCACAACCCTTTGCAATAGCAAGGGATTCATAATATATATATATATATATATATATATATATATAGGCAAACAATATTTTTTTAAAAGTTTTAACAAACATTTTGATCAGGTTTCGGGTTTAACTTTTAATTTTTGAAACCCAAAGTGAAAAGTGTATGAGGCTTTTATCAGGGTTTAAGGTTGTTGTCTTGTAATAGTATTACTCCTCTTCGAGTAATTACTAGTATGAGCTTTCTGACAATCTCGAGCAGCTCCTCAATTCTTCAATCTTTTCCACCCAAATTCTACTTCTCACAATGGAGAAAGAGAACCCCTTCAGCATTTACTGCACGCAATTTCAAGATTTACAGTCCCTTCTCCATCCCATCAAGATTCCAAATTTCAGCTCATTTCGGCCGACGTACCAAACGTCAAAACTATTTGAGGAAAAAGCTCACTCAACACCAACAACAACAACAGGTAATTGAAACCCCCATTATTCACTTCCCTAGTTCTGAAAATAATGATGAAAAAGCCATGTCAAACCCCATTATTCAAAATCCAAGTACTGAAGATATTCAATTTGCCTCTGAAAGCGGTGATGAAAAAAGCAAGAATCTTGTTTCTCATACTGGGGTGGAGTTAAAAACAAAGGCTTTAGGCGAGTCTGTTTTATGGAATAAATTGGAAAGCTGGGTTGAGCAGTATAAGAAGGATACAGAGTTTTGGGGTATTGGTACTGGTCCTATTTTTACTGTTTTTCAAGATTCTGAGGGTAAGGTCAAAAGGGTGGTTGTAAATGAGGATGAAATTTTGAAAAGAAGCAGAATTGATCCAACATTGTATCGGAACGCTAAGATTGAGGAGCATGAGGATGTTAAAGCGAAAATTTCATTGGCCGAGGTCTTAGCTAGGGAAATGGAAACTGGTAAAAGTTTGCTTCCTAAGAATAGTTCAGTCGCTAAATTTGTGGTTTCAGGAGAAGAGAAGTCCGACACTGTGAGTGGACTCAGCACTTTTACTCTTAATCCTGGCCTATCTAAAAAATTGCCCAGAGTTGGATTCGTGGTGTTTTGTGGTTTCATGTTGATTTGGGTGGTAAAGAAAATGTTTATTACTGGTAATAGTGGAGAAGAAGAGTACTCAAGGTTGGAGAAGGAAATGCTGAGGAGGAAGATGATAGCTAGAAAGGAGAGGGAGAAGACTGTGAAAGGTGAGGTGGAAGTTATCCAAGAGCCAGATAAAATGTCCCTGGAAAAGCCTCGGCTTGATAAGCTACAACTTAGGAGCAGCATAGAGAAAGCAGTGGAATACAATGGTAGTTTAGCATTACCAGAGCAGTTTCAGAATGAGCAGTTTGAGGATACCGAATTCTATGATAAGATTCAAGAAATCAGAAAGATGGCGAGGCATGCACGAGAACAGGAAAAAGGAAATTCTCTTCAAGCTGATAGTGGAGGAGATTATCCAGCTTCAATCGAACGCTCTAATGAAAAGGAAGTTGTTGAACAGAAATTGTTTGAGGATAATGGAGTCCATACTGATTCATCTTCACTGTTTAGTCATGAAGTGCAGACCTCTAGCAGAAATTTAGAACCTCCAGATGATATAAAAAGCTCTAAGGAAATTGTACATCAGTCAAAACATGACGTAAGCTCAACTGATAGAACTGAAGTAACTGAAAAATCTATTATAATGTCTGGCCAATCAAGCAAGCCTAGTGAAAGTTCTGTGGCATCCAAATCAAAAATCATTCTGTCAGTTAAGGAAGCTAGGGAGTACCTCTCGAAACTGAAAGCGAAGCAAGAAACTGAAAGTGATGCAGAGGTTGAGAATGTATCAATACCACTAACTGAAAAGAAGAGTAGCGGTGATGTGAACCAGCTGTCTGCTAATGCTGGAAAAAAAGTTGACTCATTGCCTTTATGGGGAACATCTGATTTTTCTTTTGAAGATTCTAGTTTCAAACGAAAAGAATTTCTTCCAACCAGCAATGGTGCTGTATCTGCACAGAAAGAAACGAAGAGTTTTCCAAGTCAAAGTTCTTATGATGATGAGAACAACAGATATGAAGAGCTTAAACCACTTGATTTTCCGTCACCTGAACAAGAAGGAACAGTTGGTGATGTGAGCTCACAACTGACTGATGAGATCAAAATCTTTCCATCCAATGACATTCCTGAACGTGTTGATAAAGTAGTAGTACATACTGAATTACCTGAAACTCGCTCTGATCAAATCGGTAATGGCAGAACTGCAGAACAGGAACCATCACCAAATAATGGGAGCTGGTTGGAAAAGAATTTCCATGAATTTGAACCGGTCATTAAGAAAATTCAGACGGGGTTTAGGGATAATTACCTGGTGGCAAAGGAGAAATCGGATGAGGAGCTGAATCTAAAACCTCAGATGTTTCATCTTGAGACTAATGAGAATGTCAGCGAGCTTGAGTGGATGAAAGACGAGAGACTTAAAGAAATTGTTTTTAAAGTTAGAGAAAATGAGCTTGCTGGCAGAGATCCATTTTCTCAAATGGATGATGAAGATAAACTTGTCTTCTTCAGTGGCCTTGAGAAGAAAGTTGATCAAGAGAATAAACAACTAATGGATTTGCACAAGTGGCTCCACTCAAACATTGAAAACCTTGATTATGGAGCAGGTATTAAATTTTTCTTAATGTTTAAAGGTCTTTACTCCCTCGTGGAAATAGGATAAATAAATGCTAAAGTCATTATTCCCGGTGAACATTTTGAAAGACACAGCTCGATAATTAAGTTTTATTGTTCATCATATTTGTCCCTTTTCTTATTTCTGAGCCACCTTCAGACACAAAATTCTGACTTTTTTAGGATTCATTTTGTTTTCCTTCTTGTTTTAGGGTGTTGGGGTTGTTGGGAATGAGTGGATGGTAGAGAAAAACACAAAACAATTTTTCAATTCCAAGGTTATGCTAAGCAAGCACTTTTCTAAACCCTCTTTTGCTGTAGATGGCATCAGTTTGTATGACCAACCGGAGAAAATTATACCTCGCTGGAAAGGTCCACCAATGGAAAGAAGTTCTGAGTTCCTAGAATACTTTGCAGAAGAGAGAAAGGTAGTTGCTGAAAGCATAAAAAACTCAAATCTCATAAAGAAAGAAAGACAAGACTTGCCTCAAGGATTGCAAGAATCCCCATCAAGCAATAAAATTGATTTGACTTCAGCTCCCAGGACCATCATTGAAAGTAGTGATGGTTCCATCAGAGCTGGCAAGAAATCCGGTAAAGAGTACTGGCAGCATACAAAGAAATGGTCCCAGGGGTTCTTGGAATCCTACAACGCAGAGACCGACCCGGAAATTAAAGCTGTAATGAAGGATGTAGGGAAGGACTTGGACAGATGGATTACGGAAAGAGAAATTAAGGAAGCTGCCGATTTGATGGACAACTTACCCGAGAAGGGAAAGAAGCTTATCAAAGAGAAACTTGACAGGGTCAAAAGAGAAATGGAACTGTTTGGACCCCAGGCAGTAGTGAGCAAATATCGTGAATATGCAGATGAAAAGGAAGAGGACTACCTATGGTGGCTTGATCTACCCTGTATATTGGTAATTATTACATTTTCATTCTGTAGTTTTTCCAACTTGAAAAAGAATTTGATCAATTGAATTAAGAAGAGTATGGCCTCATACGCGAGGCTTCTTCTCTGCCGTGCAGGGAGATAGCATGATTAAGGTGTGTATGAAACCGTTACCTACTGCAGAAAGACTATTTCCTAGTTCCTTTATTAACAGTGACATTCCGTGCAACCTAGAGGTTATTGGTCCACATCTCGTCCAAAGACTTATATCGAGACACTTTCGGAGCTATTTGTTTGAAAGATTCTATTGGTTTTCCAATGTTAAGGCCCTCTAGTCTTATTATGTATTGTCCAGTTACATCATGATTTCTCAAACAATATTTGTTTCTGTTTGTAGTGTATTGAATTATACACTGATGAGGAAGGAGAGATGAAGGTCGGATTCTATTCACTAGAGATGGCCGCTGATCTGGAATTGGATCCCAAGCAGTATCACGTAATTGCTTTTGAAGATGCTGGTGAATGTAAGAACCTTTGCTATATAATACAGGCTCATATGGAAATGCTTGGCAATGGGAATGCATTTGTTGTTGCACGACCTCCTAAGGTAAATTTGTTTGTTTGTGGTGTAACTACATTTCTTTGATTAACTGGTCCTACACCTTATTCTGTGCATGATGACAGTGCTTTCAAATCTAAAACGGTTCATAACATCATTAGTGGAGAAATCCCATGCATAAGAGGAGAGTTTTTTTTATGTGTAGGGGGGGGGGGTGGGGGTTATGTCTCTGGTTTATGTTTTTTCTGTGAACTCTTATAACCGTCCAAATGCATATTGATAAGCACGTGTATAACATTTTAGGAGCACGTCTGTGTTTTTTAAAAGCAATATCTCCTTCCAAATTGTTAGGATGTTGTGTAGTTGGACAAAAGAAAGTAGGACTTCCTGCTTTCCGGATGAATTTCCTTGAAATCCTTAAATTGTATAAAATTGCTAAAACTTCCTGCTGTCCCAAGCTTGGTATGACATTAATGCTACTGTGTATTGTTTAAATGCTTAATATGCTAAACGAGATAGATTCCATTTCCGCTCAATTTCTTCATTCTTTTACTTCTCACTCTGGGAAAACTGAAATAGCTGATGACTTTGCTTCTTTTAGCCTGTTATGCTGTAGATGACCGTTATCGAGAATTGATCAATGTTGTGGTAATTATTTGTTATTACATTATTGACTATGGTGCAGGATGCTTTTCGGGACGCCAAAGCAAATGGTTTTAATGTGACGGTAATCAAGAAAGGGCAGCTGCAGCTCAATGTGGACCAGACATTGGAAGAGGTGGAGGAAGCTATCACGGATATTGGAAGTAAGATATACCATGACAAAATCATGCGTGAACGCTCTTTGGATGTATCTACAGTAATGAAGGGTCTATTTGGCACTGGAAAATCTATGAAGAAGAGGTACACTGCAACCATACGCCTGTCGCCAAATTTTATTACTGACACATCTTTTCTGGTGAACACTATGATGCCCTAGATTAGAATTCTTATTTTGATTTTACTTTTCATATTGTTCAGGAGGAGGTCACGGAGGAAGCTAAAGAAGCCCACTTCTAATTAGCTGTTATGTTGGTGTTTTCAGGTATTAAATTTTGTAGGTAGTGTTGGTAATAGATTATTGTGAACTTATGATACTTTATAACAGTACATGAAATTTTTTGCAATAAATATCAAAATTTAAAGATGGCTCTTGTACCTGCCAAAGAGTCCAGGTGAATTTTAATTATTGGCGCTGCTTAACTTGCTTCCAAGGAGCCAACATCAACCCTCACCATAGACATAGTAAAAACATACAAGCAGACAGATTAAACATAGCATCCCCATCTTTTATGAGATACACTCATCTTAGGATTGTAATAGAAGATGAGAACATCAATAAGGCCTTTGTTTGGTATGCGTTGATTTCTATATTTGAATTGATCGGGGAAAAAATTTGATTAGTGTTCCTTGACTTTAATTTATCTACCTCTCAGTTTCCTTTTCAAAAAAAAATTACCCTTCATTTTCCTGTGTCCTCCTTTGGGAACAAAATCAACTTTTCTTTTCCTTCTAGTTATAGTTGCGTTTATGTCCCTCTGATTTTGAAATCACAGGGATCTCCCAGCACTGTAAGCTTCATTGAGATAAGCTAGAGAAAAAAAGAGTTTGTTGGTTTACTCTAGGGCTGCCTAAAGGGAGTGTACTAGTATTTTTTTGGGTACCCTACTTAAGGGTGCGGTACCGGTACTTTAGGGATATTTTAAATTAAAAATTAATCTTTTTTAATTTAACAAAAAAGAAGCTTTAATGGATGAACATAATTCATTACTTTATTTGAATACTTATAAAAATAAAATTACATATATTTTTTTAATTTACGGAGATTTTCAAATTTCTATTGGTTATTTGCTTGAAATTGATAGCACTTGTTCTTCTAC